>FIZU01044745.1:0-19255 GCA_900064475.1 Pseudococcus longispinus
TTAACCAAAAATGACAATTTTGACCAAAAATGACAATTTTGACCAAAAATGACAAATTTGACCCAAAAAATTAAATTTTTGACAAAAAAGTACAGTTTGAACCAAAAAATGGTGATTTTGACCAAAAATGACAAAGTTTAACAAAAAAATAACGATTTGGACCAAAAAAAACAATTTTGACCAAATAATGACTATTTTGACGAAAAATGACAATTTTAACCAAAAATGACAATTTTGACCCAAAAAATGACAATTTTGACAAAAAATTACAGTTTGAACCAAAAAATGGTGATTTTTACCAAAAAAAACCTATTTTGACCAAATAATGACTATTTTGACCAAAATGACAATTTTGACCAAAAATGACAATTTTCACCCAAACATGACAATTTTGACCAAAAATGACAATTTTGACTAAAAATTAACAATTTGGATTTTTAAAAAAATGATGAAAAACGGAGATCTTGACCAAAATTGACACCTTCTACACTGAAATGACAATTTCTACCTTGAAATCACAATTTTGACCAAAAAATGATAATTTTGACATAGATTCACAATTTTGACAAAAAATGACAGTTTGGGCTAGAAAATGAAAAATGACAAAAAGAATGTTGATTTTAACTAAAAAAAAATACAATTTTGACTGATAACTGAGAATTTTTACCAAAACTGGTATTTTTACAAAAAAATTACGATTTTGAGCAAAAGTGGCGGTTTTTACACCGAAGTGACCATCTTGACTTTTAAATGACAATTTTGACCATAAATTGATGACGATTTTGAACAAAAAATGGCAATTCTGACAAAAAAACAACATTTTTGACCAAAATCACATACATTTTATTTTTGTCAGACTTTGTCACTTTATGGAGCTCATAAAAATTTTGAATATGGAACGCCAATATTTCTTTTGATGAAATTTTAAAAAAAGTCTAAAATGACTTCTAGATATTTTACCAGACAAGGTCCATTTTTCCAAAAGGGTTTAGTTTCTTTTTTCCATAAAATTTTATGATAATTTATGCTGAAATATATTTTATAATCAAAGAGAAATCACTTCCTACGTAACAGCAGCTAGCTACCTAGTTATAACATAATATGCTTTAAATTTTAATTTGATGAATTTGAAAATTGATCGTTTTTGAAAAAGATCGCAATCAGGACATTTGCTTGATCTAATCTGAACTTTTTTTTTGAACTGATTTTTATCTGATCTCGCTGATTTTTTCGTGATCTGATCTTTATTTGATCTGACTTTTTTTTTCATGATCTGCCCATCGTTTTTTCGTTGGTTTTTTTCAGGTTTGGCAAATGCTCGAGCATTTTTTCCCGCCGGGAAATTCCTAGAAAAATGAAAATTGTCACATATTGAGGATATTCTCTAACATTTGAGCATATTATTTTTGTTGCTTAAAATTTGGTGAAATTATAGAAATGGTTAAAAAAATCAAGAAATAAATCCACAAAAGTTCTTAAAATTATTGAAATTTAACTAACGAAAAAATGTAAAAAATGTTGACATAGGATTTAGGAAACACAAATGTTTGAAAATATCGAAAAAATGTCAAAAATGAAGGAAAAGGTGAAAAATACGCTGAGTGAGTAATGATAATGATGCCGAGCTGAAAAATATTCTAAAAATCCTGCCAATTACGGTTACGTCAATTTGTCTAATTGTTAGTAGCTCGCTCTGCAAACTTTTTAGCGAAGCTTCGATAATTTGAGTAAAGTAATTTTTAACCAGGCCAATGAGTTTGCGTTACAAAAAAAAAAGATGCCTCCCGTTTCGAACGCATATAATTTTCCAAAAGGTGTAATGTAAAAAACTAATTTATTGTATTAAAAATTCTAGTTTTAATATTTAAATAATATTATTTGTATTTTTTATTGAGTTGTGTTTCACTGTGCAATTATAATTTATCGGTATTCTGTACCAATAATTGTCGGTTTAAAGTTAGTATTACTGAGTTTTTATCATGTAAACAGTAACCTACCACTTGCTTAACACGAATAACAATCACCGAAAAATTGTTAATTCTGAAATAAATTGTCATTATTTGGCACCCTTTATGATTTCCAACTTGAATATAGTCTAATCCTCGGTAAGTGTTTTGCCACTTACCGAATCCCTTGAAATGCAGACTATTACGATGATGGTGTTTCTTTGGAGTAACTGTTTCTACGTTGATTCGTCATAATTGAAAAAAAAATATCGTTATATCTCGATAATTATAAGTAAATAGATCATCTTTGATCTGTTTTTTACACATGATTTCAATTCGGTTTATTTGTTCGCAGAAATGGATCCGAATGAAAATTTGTTTTGGACTTCTGGTCAACTTATCAATGTAGGCCTGAAATGAAAAATACAAAAAGGTGATTACTGCATCGGCGATATTTGCCTGATTAGCATTTGTTATTCTAACGAAAATGGTGAACGTATGTTTCAGCACATTTGAAATGGATCCTCCGTACGTAACGGTGAGAAATTACTAAACGCTTGAGTGCAGTCCAAACATCCAAAGTATCGACATGGAGCCTTGGACGCGTCAATTACTCGCGATAATCGTATCGCAGATATGCAAAACAATAGGATGGCACAGCATATCGACGACATCGCTGCAAATTTTAGTAGACGTATTGCACCGTTATTTGAAACGTCTCGGTACCAACATCCACGGTCACGCTGAGCACCTAAATCATACGCATCCGGCCTTAGAAGAGATAAATTTAGCTTTTTCCGAAATGGGTATTAACGTAGAAGATTTAAAAGAATACGCCGAATATGTGTCTTCGATTCCGCTCAAAACCAAAGTACCGAAATACCCTTTAGAGAAGAAATCCAGCTTGAATTTCTTAAAACAAGGTAGCCGAGAAGTGGTGACTAGGCCGCTACACATACACGACCATTTACCGGCCATGTTTCCGGAACTTTCGGAAGACAACTATGGCAATTTGGAAACCACGACTGATGACTCGTTACCAAACCTAAGTATCGAAACGCCTAGTACAACGCTGTTTAAAAAACCCGAAACCGAGATAATAAATAATAAAAGGATAACGCAACTCATATCCGAAGAGATGGGAAGACCTTTGCGTGAGCTGAGCTCAGTCATGATGACCACTTCTGGTTTCTTGTCACCGGCCAGAGAAGGTAAAGTGGCCGAAGCTCGTGTGCCTAAATTGAGCAACTACACCAATGCTAATCCGACGCAACCATCGTCTTATCCTACCGTACCGCCGGAGGTGAAAGGCGATAGTAAGAAAAACAACCATTTGACCAAACCTGTAAATAATATAAAACCCGAACGCAAAGCACGCGACGAAATACATCAAAATGGTAAAGAGGATTTCGACGATGGCAAAATTAAAAAACTAACCACACACAAAGAAGTGTCGAAATTGAAACCGTTCAAATCGTTCCATAAAAATACGGATAACAATTCGCCGAAAATTGTACGGCCGGAGAAAATGAAACCGCCGGCGCCGATTAGTCCTAAGGAGCCTAAAATACACAAACCGAAAGTGGAAAAAATACCGGAAAAGATTCCCGAGCCTGAAATCATCGTCGAAGAAAAACTAACCACCGAACCGAACAAACAAAAGCTCAATATATTCAAAAAGATCTCGAAATTGAAGGAAGAACGATCCGAATCACCGGTACCGAAACCGGCGTCGGTGGCCGAGAAAAATGCTCAAATATTCGAATGCATCGAAGCGGTGGTAAAACGTAGTTGTGAAAAAGACGAAGTGGAAAAAGTCAACCACAAAGAAGAGAAACACAAACCGGTGGTTTTCGAAGAACCTCCGCCGCCGGCGCCGCCTTCGGTCAAACATCTCAAACGTAAAAAGAAACAAAAGAACGAGGTCCCGGCCAAAAAGCGCCGAGAGATTAATCACGAACCGGAAGAAATAGTCGAAAAGCATAAACCGAAAATGTTGGAAATCGAATCCGACGTGCCTCTGAAATCGCTAATGAGCGATATGCATAAAACTCCCGGTATCATACCGGCTTCGTTGACTCACAATCCGCTGATACCTCGATTCACGGCGAATCCATTTTTACCCGGTTTCGGTCGATTTGAAAGTAACGGTCCTCATCCTGAAATGCCAAACTTACCCTTACCTCCGCCATCTTTAATGCAAGCCAACGTCGAACCGAAAATTAAACCTTCGATACGAAACGCCATCGTCGAACCGGAACCGAAATTCGAAGCTGAACCTGGCACCTCGGCCGCAGCTGATAAAAAACTCAAGAAGAAAATGAAGAAAGATAAACGCGAAAAAGATAAGAAGAAAACCAAGAAAGATAAGCTGAAAAATAAAGAAAAATTAGAGAAAAAGAAAGAAAAAGATGCATCGAAGAAGATCAAAGTCAAGAATAAGAACAAGATTAAAAAAGATAGAAAACTCAACAACGAAAAACAAGACATCCCCACCGAAGATCCGTCCGTTCCTAAGCTGAAATTAAAACTAGGTAATCCGAACTCGCCTCAGGCATCGACGAGCGGTATTCTATCTCCGAAAATAGTCATCAAACCGATAGTCAAGCACGATGACATACCAAAAAGCCCAGTTCGCGATCCTTCCCCCGAACTAGCAAAAATATCCGCTCTGACGAGTAAATCGAGTAAAAAGCAATCGAAAATTAATTCCGAAACGCCCACCATCAGTTTCTCCAAACCAGTTGAACCAATCACCATTTCTAAAAACGACAAGAGCTTCGGTAACATTAAAATTAAACCTAAAAATAAAGAAAAGCAGAAAAGCAAGAAATCCGAAGAAAAATCCAAGCCGGCAGCTTTCTACTACGACGATGAGGGCAATCAAGTTTGGGTCTGTCCAGCCTGCGGTGCTCAAGACGACGGTAGTCCAATGATAGGCTGTGATGGCTGCGACGCTTGGTATCATTGGGTCTGCGTTGGTATCAAATCAGCTCCAGAATCGGCCAAATGGTTTTGCGATACGTGTGCGAAATCATAATGTATATATTTAGTTAATACGTCGGGTATTTATTTGTTCGAATGCTGAATTGCATTGTACTTTAGTCAGAATTGTTTGTAAATGTAAGTAGATTGTACCATATTTTATTTTTTAACGCACTTGTTGAGAATTCGTACTTGTAATTTTGATTCGTTGTTTTATACTTCGTATGAACTTAATTTTGTGCAAATTGATTTTAAAAACATTTTTACCATTCTTTTTAAATTTCATTGTAGAAGTTTTTAGCTATTTTTTTTTTTAAATTCTATGATTTCTTCGTTTTTAAGCTGAATTTTTATTTTGTATTTTTATTATTTTGTCTTTTTTTTTTTACGAATCTTGCGTCGAATTGGTCGATGCGGTTCCATCTTGATATGTTCGTGTTAATATGTTTAATTTTTTTTGTATTTTTCTTGTTGATAATGTTATTCTCTCTTGTAAAGATATTAGACGAGAACCAAAAAATTCTATACGAGTTGTAAAAATCATTGTTATAGGGACTTGATTGTGAGAATTAATAAATTTATGTTATTTATTTTTCAATGGTACTTGTTCGTAGTTGTGGAAATTTTATGCATGTTGAGAATGTATCTCAAAAAACAAAAAGTTTAATGTGGGAAAATTTATTTAAGTAATTTCGCAAAGTGGTGATTAATTTATTGAATGAATGAAAATTATTCGAATAAATTTTTTCAACTTTTTTTTACTTCATTTAAGATTTGTTTCGAAAATTTTGACGAGTTCGTATTTGAAATGAGCTGAAAAATGAATTGGTATTTATGAGAACATTGTTTTGGTACAAAATAATGTAAAAATTTGAAAGTTACATTGGCCAAGGAAGAAAAAATCAAATTGTTCATTTCCAGACTCAATATCCTTCGGAAATACTCGCTAATTTGTTATTATTTCGAATATTGAATTTTCAAATAAAAATCGAACATTATTATCACGGTTTCTATTTGTTCCAAGAGGACATCTCCCGGTTTAAGAATGTTTCCTAAGGAAAAGGGCTCGTAGAGAGAAAATTCTGATAATTCAGGTGAAATAAGTTAACGAAAAGTCAGATTTTATTCAATAAAAAATTGAAAATTTTGTTATTTTCAGTTATTGAGTCTACATAAAATATTATGCATATCAGATATTGTACCAATGTATGTCTATTGGTAGTTTTTATTTATTATATTTACTCTCAACAGGTGTTGAGAATTTTCCATTCTAACAGTTTTGATAGGACTCTACCTCGAATGGCGTTGTTTACTTATTTCCTCATGTACAGTTCTTTATTATCAATTGTTCATGTAAACAATTTATGTAAATAAAATGTTGATTCATTGATTAGAATATTTTCATGATTTTTTAGATCTAAAAATTCATCTAGGTCAAAAAATAGTCTTCAACTTTTAAAACTTACCTACCTAAGAGTATATTTTGCTCTGGATGTTTTCTGCATCATTGAGAACAAAACACTCGGAAAATTCCAATCATATTTTCATGTACTTACTGTAGGTACCTGCCAATCTCGTGAGGAATGAATTACTCACATTTGGCATACCAACTTGAAGAATGCTAAAAAATGTTCCACTTGTATAAGTATATTTCATAATTTGAAAATTACACGCCTCACTTCTCGAGTTATTGAAATTTGACAAATATGTAGATACGTAGGCAGCTAGGTACATTTCACCTTTCACACTTGAAAATTGAAATGAAAATTTTTATCAAAGTAAAAACATCCAGATGGAATCGTTCGATGTATGCGTAACGACTCAGAAAATTTCAAGAGTATTTACAAATCATTTATGAAGGAGAAGTTTCGCCAATAATGAATGAATACCCAATACGAGTGTTTTTTCAGTAATTAATATGAAAAATAATGTTATTGAAATCAGAATCGAAAAACATGTATACTTACTTAATCCCAATGATTTCTCAATCGAGGTTTATCATCATAAAATATCCTAAAGGATTTGCATTGATACAGATAACATAATACCATATACCGAAAATTATAAATTGAATCGTTCCGTACCAGGCACAGGATAGCGATTTCAACTTTGAATACATTTTTTCTAAGTAGATTAATAATTAGCACTTGCAGATAATACAAATCATAAGCTATATCAAGTTTTACCTACTCTTCCATCGAGATTAAATGAAGCTCGATCAGAGGGTAATTTTTGATTGAATCGCCACTTCATTAGTCAGAAGTGCTTAAAAAGCTGAAATTTGTAAAAGTATAAAATATCATGGATTATTGTAGCTTCCTCATAGTGATACTTTCATTCGTTACAACTTACGACCTATATACCGGTTCAGTATTGGAAGTCTTTCATGTTAAACATGAGTAAATTATTGAATATTTTAATATTGATTTGGTGTTTTTCACATCTCCAATGTGCCGAGAAAAAGAACCAGTTGAATTGGTGGCAGACCGAAGTCATTTATCAGATTTACCCGAGATCTTTCAAAGATGGTAACGGAGATGGAACCGGCGACTTGAAAGGTAGATAGATATTATCACGGTATCTAGAAGATTCTAAATTAAATGAAATTTTTCTTGAAATTACAGGAATTGTTCAAAAATTACCCTACTTGAAAAAAATTGGAATAGGATGCATTTGGTTATCACCTATTTTAAAATCGCCTATGACCGATTTTGGATACGACGTTTCTAATTTCAGAGAAATTGATCCTATTTTTGGAACCATGGATGATTTCGATAGATTGCTTCGGAAGGCTCATTCGATGGGTGAATATTTACAATATTGAATGAAATACTTCCTAGAAAAAAATTTAGTTTAAAATCACTTTGTTTGGTTTCACAGGCTTTAAAGTGGTTATGGATTATGTACCTAATCATACCAGCGATGAACACGAATGGTTTATAAAATCTATCCAAAGAATTCCACCTTATACTGATTATTATGTTTGGAAAGATGCAAAATACATCAATGGAAAACGTCATCCACCAAATAACTGGGTTAGTTGATTCAGCTTCGAATATTTTGCAAATACCTATCGAGTTTTCCAAGCAAAACGCTGAAACATGTTTTTTACTGTGATACTGCAGATTTCACGTTTTGAAAAATCAGCCTGGGAATGGAATGAAGAGAGAGGACAGTATTACTTACATCAATTTACCATCAAACAACCAGATATAAATTATAGAAATCCGGTCGTATTTGAAGAAATGAAGGTAAGCTACTTTACAGATGCAGATGCAAATTTTTCCTAGAAAAACAACGAATATTATGGTTGTAGTTGTACCTACTCAAGATAGAATTTAAAATTACATTTTGAATGCTCCGAAAAAAAATCGTCAACTATTGTTTACTGATAAGAATTGGATGTTATCAGTAGAATGTCAGGGGCAAGATAGGCAACTTCTTCGACAGCAATTTTTTAATTTCGCTTTGAAATTTTGTTACAGAATAACATCATATTTTGGCTCTCCAAAGGTATTGACGGATTGAGAGTGGATTCGGTAAACTTTTTAGTCGAAGATGAACGATTTTTGGATGAACCAGCATCAGGAGATCCTTTCGCACTGCCCGATCAATATGAATCATTGAATCATATTTACACGTTGGATCATCCTGGAGGCGTTGAAATTGTCAAAGAATGGAGGAAAATTTTCGACAAATATTCCACCAAACAACATCCCAAGTAAAATTAATTTACAAATTTATTATTTCCTACTAAATTGGATCAGATATAGGTATCTTTACTAAGTACCTACCTATCGTCATGTCTACAGATTGATGTTAACTGAAGCGTATTCCGATGTAAAAAATATGGTATCTTATTACGGAACAGAAAAAAAACCTGGAGCTCAACTACCCTTTAATTTTTTGATGATTACTCATGTTGGCAGAGAATCCAATGCGTATTCTTTTCGAGATACAATTCTCAGCTGGTATAAAAATTCACCTCCTGGATCATGGGCAAATTGGGTGGTAAGTTGATGTACCAATTAACCACCGTAAGAAGTTTTTTCTCTTTATTAATTCAAATTTCTTTGTAGATCGGTAACCATGACAATCCCAGACCAGCAACTCGTTTTGGACATTTCTTAGTAGACGGATTACACATGCTGCAAATGTTACTGCCTGGAACAGCTGTTGTGTATTATGGAGATGAACTTGGCATGGAAGATGCTTTGATTAGATGGGATGAAACTAAAGATCCAAAGGCTATCAATGCTGGTAAACTACGCTATCATTTGGCATCTAGAGATGGATGCAGAACACCAATGCAATGGGATGATTCCATCAATGCTGGTAAGTTTACCTACTCAGCAATAATTCGCAATTAGGTTGATAAGTCCTCATTCTCAAACTCTTCGATATTTTTATAGGTTTCACGACTTATTTGAAACCTTGGTTACCCGTTAATCCAGGGTATTTCAAAGTCAACATTAAGAATGAATTGTTGAGGAATCCTAATGGCAATATTACTCATCTTAATATATTCAGGGACCTAGTCAAACTTCGAAGAAATATCGTATTCCAGAGAGGCGATATGAATATTTACGTTTTATCTGATTGGGTTATTGCTTTAACCAGGTTTGTAGATGACCCCCTGAATATAATTTTGGAGATTTGATTCCTATTTTCTAATGTGCTGTTATTTTCGTTATTTTTCAGATCTTATCCAGACCATGCAACTTTCGTTGTAATTGTAAATCTGGGAAGTGAAATAGCTATTCCTAATTTAATAGAACATAGACCATCGTTACCAGAATACATGTCAGTTGCAGTACCTAGTGTGAATTCTAATTACAAGCATGGGTACGTACCTATTTAGAATTAATCACCTATTCGAACAAATTAAAATCTCATTTACTTTTACAGTGATATAATTTCAACTCGTCAAGTTTTTCTCAGACCTAAGGCATCAGTTGTATTAACAACCAGTGAAGAAGAAGTAGATAGTGCTATGATTGTTGACCCATCCAAAAATTCCTAAAATTGTACGAGTTTAGTTCAATAATCGATACACTTACTTACGTATCTGAATTGTGATTACTTCTAACTCATAAATTATTTAATTTATACTATCAATTGTGTATTCCACTCTTGAAACTGATATACCTACTTATTTAAAAAAAATTGCAAATATAATTCAACTGTTTTAAAAAGTATCATCTTTTTATCATTTCTCAAGTCGTAAAGCTTCCTGGGTATTTGTTGTTCTTTATAGAATGAACAACCATTCCGGTACAAAATCCGCAGTACAGCTATGGAAAATTTCTCTTTTCACGAAGAATTACGTAGGTACCTATACTACGCAGATACGCAATTATTTCAACGCAAAATGTTTGACAAATTAAAATTAAAACAAGGTAGGTACGTTTCAACACACCTTAAACCGAGAACTTCATCAAAGTTGTAAAATTAACAAACACATGTACTTTAGTTATATACGTACAACAAGGTTACTTGAAATTACAAAAATTGTAATCTTAATGAGTAGATAAAATTGCACGCGTTGCTAACACACATGTATAAAATTTGAGTAAGTATTTGCATAACGAAGGTATAATCCATGTTAAATTATTGATACGACTTTGACGAGCGATTGGTTTGTAGCATAAGTGTTTTTTTTTTCAATTTCGAGCAGGTATTTTGACAAATGAAAATGATACTGCAAATATGAGTACCTGCTGCTTACAAATCCACTGCGATTATGGATGATTTACAACTGCCTTAGGCACTGTTCTGTTTACCGTTTTCGAGTCAATGATTTCACGCGTAATTATTTGAATCAATATTAAAGATTTACGAAGTGCTTCAAAGGCAAATAAGCTTATGATACGATAACGCAGAAATATGATTCTTGCGGATTTTCTCAAAATAGACCCTGGTGCGAAATTTTGTCACGTGGCAGAACCACGAGTTGCTTCTGATTACTTGATTGAGTGAAGTTATGCAATCACTTGAACTTGCAACGTGAGCTAACAACCCTATATCGGGAAGCAAAGAATTCATTTTAATAATCAGCCAGATGTAGGTACCAATAAATGGAGAAATTTTTGCAATTAAAACTTCAATGATTGGTTTTTAGAAAAAATACACAAACCATTTTATAATTTTTCAACAATAACTAGGTATTTGAAACTCGGAATGGAAATTTACTAATTCACAATGTAAAAACGTAGAGATATAAGTATTTTGTTATCAAAATGAATCTGAAGGTATTTTTCAAGATTTACCTACTACTGAAATCCTCAAATCGCCAATTAAATTGAAAATTATCATGTATTGATAACTGCAATTCAAAACTCAAGAAGGGAATTAATGTCAATCATGTTTTTCTTGATTATGATGAAGAGTTAATCTCCGCGAAAGCGTAAATACTGTTCATATACCTAATTACTCGCTTTGTCAACTTCATGAATCATTTCTCGAGATGATGAATAGCGTTGATTAAGAACAAAAACTACCCACTTGAAGTTTGATATTACGCTGCCAGGTATGCTGACTCAGGGTGGACACGGTTTATAATTTGTTTACCACTTGATTTGAATAAACCGTTTTTATACCCTTTATCTGAAGTGGTAATAGTAAATGAAAATTGTAAAAGTATATATAATTACAGATCGTAATGTAGATCACTTCATAATCATCGTACTTGTACTTTTCTTCGGTAGCACCCAACATTCGATTTCCTTTCTGGCGCTCCTATAACCGATGCGATAAATTTTCACAAACATGCTGAAGTTATTAAATATTCTGATTTTAATTTTGTGTTTTTCAAATTTCCAATGTGCGGAAAAAAAACAACAACTGAGTTGGTGGCAGACCGAAGTTATTTATCAGATTTATCCAAGATCATTCAAAGATGGCAATGGTGATGGAGTCGGTGACTTGAAAGGTACAAGAACTGAATTTTCAACATTCATCAGCTGTAACATCGATTTTAAAATTGAAATGGGTTTTTACAGGTATCGTTGAAAAACTGCCATATTTGAAGCAATTGGGAATAGGATGCATTTGGTTATCTCCTATTTTGAAATCGCCGATGGCTGATTTTGGATACGACGTATCAAATTTTAGAGAAATTGATCCTATTTTCGGAACCATGAGTGATTTCGATAGACTGTTAAGAAAAGCTCACTCTATGGGTAAGGAATTCAAATTTGCAGATAGTTTTGACTTCTTTATTTCAAAAAGATGGTTTTCTAAAACATACCTACATTTGCTTTTTATAGGTTTCAAAGTCATTATGGATTACGTTCCTAATCATACCAGCGATCAGCATGAATGGTTTTTAAAATCTATAAAACGGATTCCTCCTTACACTGAATATTACGTTTGGAGAGATGCAAAATATGTCAATGGAAAACGAGTGCCACCGAATAACTGGGTATGTAAATAACAATGAATTATCAACTCTTTAAATAATGCTGAAAACCTGAAAACTACATTGGACCAATATTTTATAGCTTTCGTCTTTTGGAAAATCTGCTTGGGAATGGAATGAAGAAAGAGGCCAGTATTATTTACATCAATTTGCCGTTCAACAACCAGAAATTAATTTCAGAAATGCGGTTGTGTACGAAGAAATGAAGGTACTTACTTATAACCTACTTTCATATTTATTGTAGGTACCTACCTGAAGAAGGCATTGCTATAAACCACCTACATGATTTTGGTTACAGAATAATATCATATTCTGGCTGTCTAAGGGTATTGATGGATTGAGAATCGATTCGGCAAATTTCTTTATTGAAGATGATAGATTATTAGATGAACCTCCATCAGGAGACTCATTCGCATTACCTGATGAATACCTTTCGTTGAAACATATCTACACTCTCGATCAACCTGAAAATGTTGAGATAATAAAGGATTGGAGGAAAATCTTTGATAAATATTCGACGAAACAACGACCCAAGTGAATATTTTTTCAAAAATTGCATTATAATACGATAGGTCAAGTACCTAGAATTAATATGGTACTAAAAAATTGAAAATTAACTAATTTATTTCAGAGTTATGATAACTGAGGCTTATTCAAATGTGAAAAATATCGTTCCATTTTATGGAACTAAGGAAGAACCCGGAGCTCATTTACCTTTTAATTTCTTAATGATCATCGAGGTAGGCAGAGAATCGAATGCTAAAATGCTCAAGGATATGATCCTCAGCTGGTACGATAGCGCCCCCTCTGAAAGTTGGGCAAACTGGGTGGTAAGTTACCTAGATTTACCTCTATGCTCGTAATATAATTAGCTCCGATTTTTTCACTAATGTAACCTGCTTATTCACTTGTAGATCGGAAATCACGATAATCCAAGACCAGCAACTCGTTATGGTCATTTTTTGGTCGACGGGTTACACATGCTACAAATGTTGCTTCCTGGAACAGCGATTGTGTATAACGGGGATGAACTTGGAATGGAAGATACCTTGATTCGTTGGGATGAAACTGTAGATACGAAAGCACTGACTGCAGGAAAATTACGATATCATTTAGTATCCAGAGATGGTTGTAGAACTCCGATGCAATGGGATGATTCCGTCAATGCTGGTAGGTCAACCCTCATGAATTTCATAATACTTATTTCAATCTTCGTTATAGAAGTTTCTGTTGATATTTACAATAATAATTTCATTTTCAGGTTTCAGCACATCTCTAAAACTATGGTTACCAGTGAATCCCGGATATTTCAAAGTTAATGTTAAGAATGAATTAATTAGAAATGACGATAGTAACACTACTCATATAAATATATTCAGAGATTTAGTCAAACTTCGCAGAAATATTGTTTTTCAAAGAGGCGACACGCATCTCTACGTTTTATCTGAATGGGTCTTAGCTTTAACTAGGTAATATATTTAGTTTACCTATCCACGATGTACACATGTTTTTCTCAATTCACACTAAACAAATTAATTTTTACAGATCATATCCAGATCATGCAACGTTCGTCATACTTTTAAATCTGGGAAGTGAAATTGCTATTCCTAATTTAATCGAACATCGACCATCTTTACCAGAATATATGTCTGTTGTCGTACCTAGCGTGAATTCAAATTACAAGCACGGGTACGTATATTTTAATGTAAAATAGTTTTCAAAAGAAATTTTCTAAACAAGATACCTATTACTTACAGTGAAATTATTTCAACTCGAAGTGTTTTCTTGAGACCTAAAGCTTCAGTTGTATTGACAACCAGTGAAGAGGAAGTGGAAGCTGGGCATATCATCAATGGCAAAACAGAAGATTCCCATGAAAAGAAACACCCAGTTCCACGTCTTTTGGAGAAACTTGGCTATTCTTCATACTCTGAATTATAACCTAATTTATAATACTATTTCATTTTGTGAATGCCACTCATATTTTTTCAATAAAAAAAATAATTTAAAAATTATTGTAATTTTTTTCAACACTTGAACTTCAACGCGTTGGACTTTCATCAGAATTCGAAGAATAAATTTGATTGAAATCAATGTTGAATTTCAGACTTCAGCGAATGATTTTGGTTTTGGTAAAAATGGTTGGTCGTTTTTTAAATTTTTAATTTTTATATTATCTTAGACAGATAGAAAAAAGAATGAGATGCATTCTAATTCAATCAAACAATGTGAAATAAAAAGAAGTATCTTATCACTTTTTCTAAAAAATCAACAAAAATTACAAAAAGAGAAACGAATTTTTAAAAAAAATAAAAAATAGAATCTTCAATCAAAGCGCTACCTACTGTTCAAAAACTGTACGATGAAAAAAAAGATCTACATAATCACTACTTTTTTATCAAGCTGTTTCGAACACCATAAGATGTAAAGTTGAAATCCAATCCAAACTCCTCCGTCGATAATCGAAATCGAATCGGTTATGTCAAAAACACAAAACGTTACCCAACCACAACAACTTCAAAGTACTCCGAGAAAAGTGAAGAAGGTAGCGAATTAATCGTATTTGTATAAACAAAAGAAAGTAACTTTATTAACGAGTAATGAAAATTAGCGATAATTTTCTCTCTCGTTCTTTAATGTTTCGTGTAGCCGGTTCGTCTTCACGTACTCCGAAGTAGTGTTTCGATTCGCCCATTTAAACCCCCCAAACTTAATGCGTAATTGTAAAAAATCGCGGACCCACAATCAACCACCGTCAAGAACGAATAATTCGCGTTAAAAGGCAAGTATTCGTCAGTTATCTTGGTAAAACTAATTATACGTATCCATTAGTTTGTTTTATGCTACTGTACGTCCACATTGCCCAAGTCATTGTACTTCAGCGGCGCGCAATCTCGCACCATGTTAACAATATTGTTCCAAACTAATGTTTTAACCCGTTTCTGTTTCATTATTTGATTTTAGTTTATGAAGAAATCTTATCTTTAAAACAAAAATTTAACAATGAAGTTTTATACCTGCCCGATGTGTTGTAATGCTGGGTTTACTAATCAACAAGAACTCAAAGAGCATTTGCAGAAAGCCTCTAATCCTATTGATTGTCCAGCTTGTTTGAAATCATGTAAAAATGTCATATATTTAATCAAACATCTCGATCAGTGCGCCGCATCTAAGCCCGAAGTGAGTAAACATCGCCTGATAAAAATGGCGGGTAAACGTAAACTTAACATTATCAATGCTTACAGGATGATCAATCCAGCTACACCAGAAACAGTAATAATTTAAACGATCGTAGTCAAAATTCATTAGTAGATGGTAAGTTTACCACGTCGAAATAATCCCCTAAAAACATATTCGTGTAAATTATCTCTTTGTGTTTAGATGACGACGATGACGTTGAAGGATACTTCTGTACTGTTTGTGATATCAAAATACCGGATGTATATAAACACATACAACAATTCCATAGCGGCCAAGAAGTCATTTTACAGGTACCTGATTTCATAGTTTGATCGGAAAAAATACGTTTTCTCAACGTACAGTACTAATGTAAATTTCTCTGTTGATAGGACGACGACGACGATGAAGTAGAAACATTAAATCAACCACCGTTTTATAATTCCGGTACGCTTCGCAATTCTTTCATTTTAAGAGTCACTACGTGATTTTCGACGATTCGCAGATAAGCGTAATACAACGTATTTAAATTTGTTTACAGATAAAACCGATAAAAGTAGCGGTTACGATCAGAAATCAAACGCTTCGCCCAATAAGAGAGAACACAACAAACGTAAAGATAGCGACGAATATAATGGAAAAGATAGCAAAGAGGATAACCACAAGAGTAAAAAGATGAAGAAAAAGTTCAAGGAGGAAGATTTAGGAGAAGCTCTCTACTGCGCCAAATGTGATATTAGCTTTTCGTCGTTGTCAGATCACATGAAAAATTATCACAATAACTATGAAGTCATTGTGCAGGTAACGTTCGTCGTTAATCTATAATTTTTATGCAATTTTTATCGCCATTTTAAACGTGTACGATATTACGGTTCCGTTTGATATCGCAAATCAACCGGTTTAATTTATTAACCGATTGTTGCGAAATGAAATTCTAATGATTGGTTATCATTTTATGCAGTTTATATGCGATTAATTATCAACTCGCGAACGTATCTAATTAAATGAGTCAAAATCGATAAATACATGTTACGTGGTGTCAATTATCGTGCCAATGGGAATTCTTCTCAAAACTCGGAGATACAGTTGTGAAAATTATTAGTTTCTTTTTGAAAAGAGAATGCTGAATCGACCCTTGGCTGAGATTTTCGAACTTTCTAGCAGTAGTTGGTCCTTATGGTCTAAAAACTCGCTGGTAAAAATTTTGGCCCCCCTATCTCACCTCTAACCTCTCATACCGCCCGAAATGCCGAGTTCCCTTATAAATTTCTGTATCCTGAAATTCCCACCCGAATTTTTTCAAACTTGCAGAGATGATGGACCATACGAAGGGTCATCTCTGGAAATTTTTTCAATTTTTTTCCAATCTTCTTTCGTACTGAAATCTGAGTTTCAAGACTTCAAAGTGTAATATCTGCTTGTTGTTTCAGACCTGGCAAAAAAATATTGATATAAATTTTGTAGTATCCCTGCGCGTAAAACATATATTTTTTTCAGATTTTTTTAATATGGTAGAAGACCTTCAAAAATGCAAAAAATCGTTTTTTTATTTCTATCAATTTTCACCCTTAAAGTGGTCATTTTTGGGTGAAAATTTTTTTTATTGCAAAATATCTTCAAGTACACCAAAAAACATCATTAACCTGAATTTGGACTAAATTTGTTCATTTGTTTAATTTTTTTCAATTTACTTTTAAAATACTCAAATGACGTCATTTTGGGAACCCGCGACCCCCTCCCAGGTGACCTGAGGGCCTAAAATTCATGTCTGAGCATGTTCCAACTCGATATTGGTCGTGTACAGCAATTTCATCAAAATCAAGGGTTTTTAATTTTTTTTACCAATTTTTAGGAATTACATATTTTTGACTGCAAAAAATTGTGCATAAGACAAGATGAAAATGACAAAATGTTTGAAAGTCGATTTTTCAATTTGAAAAAAATTTTAATTGTTTGTCTGATAAAATGTCTAAAAGTCGGCATTATCTCTGAAATTTTTCAAATTCCAAAAGTCAATGGAAATCGAGAAAATTTTACAAGTCCAAAAAAGTCTGACAAAATGTCTATAAGTCATCGTCAAGGAATTGGACAGTTAAAATGGGCAATTAAAAATCTGTGTGACAAAATACTGGAAAGTTACCCTCATTTCTAAAATTTTCTTGATTCAAAAAATGGAAATTATTGGTCTGACAAAATGTCTGAAAGCCAGCATTAAGAAGTCAATGGAAATCTGAAAATTTTTCCATGTCCAATAAAAAGTGATAAAATATCTTAAAGTCAGTGGAATTCTGAGAATTTTTAAAGTTGAATAAAAAAGTCTGACAAAATGTGTCAAAGTCAATGAAAATCTGAACATTTTTTCAAGTTCTAAAAAAAGTTTGAAAATCAGCGTAATATCTGAAATTTTCTAAATCCAAGAAGCCTGCCTGACAAAAATTACTCTGATTTCTAAAATTTTCTTGATTAAAGTCTCAATTATTTATCTGACACAATGTTAGAAAGTCAGCATTATCTCTGAAATTTTCGTAGTCCAAAAAGTTAATGGAAATCTGAAAATTTTCCAAAGTCCAAAAATTCGGACAAAATGTCGGACCTCGATGCTAACATTTTTTAAAAATTACGAAATTTTGATTTTTTTGCTCCAAAATTTGATAAAAAAATCACAAAAATTACAAAAATTTGGAAATAATTAAAAAAAAAGTTTAAAAAATGACAAAACAGTTGAAAAAAATAACAAAAAAAGTTGAAAAAAAGAAAAAAAATGTTTTTAAAATGAAGAAATTTTGATTTTTTGTCCAAAATTTGATAAACAAATCTCAAAAATTACAAAAATTTGGAAATAAATAAAAAAAAAAGTTTTAAAAAATGACAAAATAGTTGAAAAAAAATATCAAAAAAAGTTGAAAAAAAGAAAAAAAATGTTTTTAAAATGAAGAAATTTTGATTTTTTGTTCAAAATTTGATAAAAAAAAATCACAAAAATTACAAAAATTTGGAAATAATTAAAAAAAAAAGTTTTAAAAAATGACAAAATAGTTGAAAAAAGATATCAAAAAAAGCTGAAAAAATGAAAAAATTTTGATATTTTGTCCCAAAATTGAACATTTTTGTACCTCGATATTCAGTGACACATCTACACATCAAAAAAATTTATTAAAAAAAAAGAAGCTAGTGGAACTCTTCAAGCGGTTTGTCTGACAGAATGTCTAAAAGTTAGCATGACCTATTTCTGAAATTATCCAAGTTCAAATAGTCAATGGAAATCGAAAAAATTTTTCAAGTCCAAAAAAGTCTGACAAAATATTTAGAAGTCATCGTCAAGGAAATGGACAATTAAAATGGATAAAATTTCAGGATTGACCCCAGTCATAAGACATATCCCTGTCAAAAAAATGAAAATTTTTTGAATTTGGTAATATTGTAATTTATGACAAATATCGAGTTGAAACATGCTCAGACACGAATTTATGGCCTCAGGTCATCTGGGAGGAGGTCGTGGGTTCCCAAAATGACGTAAAATTAAATTTAAAAAAATTTAAAAAATGAACAAATTTGGTGTGAATTTAGGTTAATGATGTTTTTTGGTGTACTTGAAGATATTTTGCAATAAAAAAAAAAATTTCACCCAAAAATGACCGCTTTAAGGGTGAAAATTGGTAGGAATAAAAAAACGATTTTTTGCATTTTTGAAGGTCTTCCACCATATTAAAAAATTCTGAAAAAATAT
>FIZU01044746.1:0-48897 GCA_900064475.1 Pseudococcus longispinus
GCTGGCTTTCGGCTTTTCAGTTCGTATCGGCTTCGGCTTTCGGCTTCGGCTTAATCCGGAAAAAATCGTTCGGCTTTCGGCTTTCGGCTGGCTTCCCAGCCCTGCTTGACGATTAAAAAGATGATATAAATGATGAAATTTCAGCGTTTGAATGTCTATTTCTGAACAATTTTTTGTCCTCGCTTCGCTTGGGCTCAAAACATTTCCTATTTCCTTGATAGAATGGATATTTTTTGAAAAAAAATTCACATAAAATCAGTGCGTTTCTCACCATTCTCCTTACAGACGTCCTGACTACGCTATTGACAGAGATTTTTAATGGGGAGGGGGAGGGAGGTAGCCTGAGTGAGAAAAAATTTGAGTACTTACGGATAAAAAAGCAGTGACGCCATTGATGTAAACCTTTGATTACTTATCAGTGTGTTTGATTTTCGTAATTGTTTGTTTTTGTGGACCCCTTCCCCTCTCCTCCGGTTCTAAATACATACCTTACCTGAACTACGACCAAAAATCATTTCTGTTCGTATCAAGTATTTGATTGATTCATCAAATCAACTTTCAACTCTGTATGTATTGTACCAGGGTATCTACCGGACACGAAAAGCACGAAATTTTTGATAAAATTGATTAAATTTTGAAGTTTGTTTTTTGATAATATTCCTTCAGTTGAAATTTAAATTGAAAAAAACCTAACATTTCAGTTTTAAATGATTATTTTGCTAAAATTTTCACCCTCACTCCGCTCGGACTCAATGACTTTATTAATCTTTTTAATTAAAATAACAGATATTTTTCAAAATTGCACTTGTAATCAAATTTTTTTCACCAAACCTGTCATCCTCTGAATCAGTTGAATCATGGCTATCGGGGGAGGGAGGGAGGGAGTTGTCAAGGGATGTAGACCCCTTTGACGCCAGAAATATTGGAATAAATGATAAAATTTCAGCTCTTTAATGTCTTTTTTCGAAAAAAATTCGCCTTTGCTTCGTTCGGAGTTAGACTAAATTAAATTACCTATTTTGACAAAATAATGAATTTCTTTCAAAGCTGGCATAAAATCACTTTTTTTCTCACCCCTCTCCCTTTCGCTTGAATGTTAGTTTGGTTGCGTCACTGCTTCGATTGACTGTCTGGGTTTGCTACTTCAATTTATATATTTGTTCCAACTTAATTTTCAGTAGTTGTATTTGGCATTTCAAGTAATTTTTTCCTTTTTCCTAGAAAATCCTTCGGTTTGACTCTGAAGCCAGATGACAGTCTCCCAGGTCGATTTGAGTGGTCTGTACCTAGTAGCGATCACTCAAATTGAAGACAGCGAAAAATGGTCTTCTTGAAATGTAGGTTTTTTTGCGTGAAGGGAGGCTAGAAAGTTGGAACCCCAAAACGTACTTCTAAGACCCACATCAAATCTACATGCTAAAGCCCACCTCCTAAGTCAATTTTGATGGGTTGAGGAGCCTCATCCAAAGATTTTTAAGATTAAAAAAATCACAAAATAACAGTTTTCTCCTCCCCCTCCCTTCTGATTGCTGTAAGACCCTGATTTTTGGGGTATGGTGTACAACTGCGCATCTTTCGATTATCTATCGACCAATTGTATTTCAAACGTTTTTTGGGTTTTTCGTTCCTACCTCTTTTCTTGTAGAAAATTCTGAAAATGATCCAAAAAGTACACAAAAATGTATAATTGGAGAGGGGGGGTATTGCTAATACCCACGGAAAAATTTTGAAACGCGAAAAAAAATCACGAATTTTCATTTTTTTTGATTTGGTAGACGCCCTGGTGTCGCAGAAAATGATCAATTTTTATAAAAACTGTGGTAAAATCCCAATTTTTATTTTTTAATCCGTGCAAGAGTGACGAATTGAGTCAAGAAATATGTTTTCAAAATAATTCGAACCTCCAGAACCCGAATTCAAAATTACTTTACAGATAGGAAATTTGGGAATTCTCGTAACTCGTCGAATTTGCTCATCGTAAAACGCTCAATTTTTGCTTAAATTGGCATTAAATCGCGGTTTCTCGCTTCCTAACCCTTGTACCTTGAATCAATTGCGGTATAAGACCTTTTTCACCCTAATTCAAACCACCTGAACTCAAATTCGAAAAGTTTCCAGGTTGCAACTGGGGAATGTGATTGAATGGACAGAATTTTTTCATTTTCAGAAGAATATCTCTTCTTCACTTCGAGGTAGAAAAAAAAATTATGGGATAAAAAATGACTAATTTTCAACGTTCTACAACTTTTGTTCAAAACTTTTTTTCGTATCGTCAATTTAGCAACTAAGTTGCAGTAAAAAATCACAATACGACAAAAAATTTGAAACAAAAGTTATTGAGTATTGAAAATTCATCATTTTTTGTTTCACAATTTTTTTCCTATTCTGCATTGGTGAGAATCTCAGAAGATAGGAATTTGTACATTACAGACGCACTAATTTTTCCGAAAATTTACCATTTTTTACGACACGAATTTCACGATTCCGCCACTTCTCTAATTTCAATCTGGAAAGTATTGATGGATTCGAGTTTAAGAGGGTCGAATTATATGGAAACAATACCAAACTTACCCCTACCCCTTTATGTGCAGAAGTAGGGATGTTTCCACTCCTAAACAACTCTCCTGCTCGCTCCCTAAAAGCAATTCTTGATGGTCCCCTTCGCCAAAATTTTCTTTTGGGTCATTCTGAAAGAAAAGCCACATATCAACTCATGTTTGAAAAAAAGAAGTTCACTTGTGCTATTGGCTATTTGGTTGAAAATGCTTCAAATAGGTTGCTGGGATCACGATATGTGTTCTCCTCGCATTCTCTTTTCTTCGAGAGGTCAAAAGATTCGTCGTAATGGTCTGCCATTTCTTTTTGGAACTTAGTTTGTTGGACAGTTTGAGGAAATCCGACTAATAGCGAAACGACACGACAAACCGATGTATCTAAACGTGTAATCGTGACGAGTATTTTGGAACGAGAAACACAAGTAACGATAATTTAAACGATGTTGAAAAATCACGACGACTACGTTGACAACGGATACCCTCGGTCGCAGAATACAGACAAAGAGCAGTCGAGAAAAAAAAATTCATTTTGTTAATGGCATTTCGTCGTCGAGTAGGTGTTACTAGCGGTATCAGAACTCGGGTTTAATCATAATGACCCTTGAAGACCACAGGTCGATGCTGTAATGACTGTCGTCCTAATAATAACGGAATTAGTGATACTTTTCTCAGAGTAAGGAAGTGTGCGGTTTGTCACCAATTGCTTAGGAAGAAGAAGGTTCAATTAGGAGGTGCGTAATTGCTCGTTTGTCGAATTTCGATCGTTCGCAGGTGTTATTGAATGCGATAAAATTTGTAAACTTTCTATTGTTTGAAATTATTAAATTATCGAAGTAGGTAGCTATGGTCTAGGTCTGAAGAATTATTCAAGCTTTCTTCGCGACTGCGACTCGATGCGGTAAATATACCTGGTATTGTGTTTGGATAATGGAGAAAATAGGTTTCCGTTCTCGATTCTTGTGTTTGCGATGATGATGATGATAGAAAATTGTATACGATGCGTAATATATTTAGTCATCGGTATCATCTTATTCTATAACGAGTGAAATCCGTCGTTATGCCGAAACTTTCGTTCGTATGTTTGTTGTGTATGAGGCGAGTATGTCTATACGTTGAAAAAAAAAGTGGTATTGTGAATGGATCCGTAAAATTCACCTGTTTAGAAAAAAAAGTATAAAACATACCACTATTGTATCCGGTCATCGTAACCATGCGGAGCAATTAGTAATGCATCGTTTGATCGTTACTCGAACCCTATAACTTTGTGATATGGGGCGATAGAACAGACGAGCTACCTTTACCTGGCTTAGCTCTGGTTACGAGAGTTGGGTGTTTATTGAAACAGGAGGTGCCTATTTGGATTTTGTATACAAGAATGTACTTATGGACTACACAATATCGCATATTTTAAGATTTAATCGTCTAGGTACTTACTCGTCGAGCTCAAGCTGTATGAATTATGAAAGGAATTTCGCTTATCATCTTGCAGGCGTTCTACCGTTACGTTTTATGCGATGAGGATTTAATTGGTTAAATTACAATTGCGATAGCGGTTTCTAACCTACGTCCTGTGCCTGCGCGTATATAAATACGTACTCGGGTCGGTCACACCCGCAATCGTGAAAATTCGTGTGCCATCTTTCGGTCAAGGTTAGCTAATTTTTTCCTCGTCGAGCTTAACGTACGTATTGGTGTTGTGTGTTGTGTAGGACTATGATTATAATAGTGATGTAATAGCAATTTTTTTCATAGACGAGTGAAATTACCTATCGAAATGCACCGCCTGGCTGTTTCTGGTTAAACTTGCGTATCAAAGAGGAAGTCCCATTACCGGTGGTTTAATTCGTAATAATTTGAAAGATCCGTAGGCACTTGCATATAGTTAAAGAGCTAAAGAGGGAACCGTTTAAATTTGCCGTCGCAGATTTAATTTGGAACAAATGTAAGCCCAAAGTCCATATCTCGATTCAGATTTAGAAAATAACAAAATTCGCGATTATAATGTATCGATTATGGAGGTGAAAACATGCATCGTTACTGGCCAATTTTTTCATCGTTGGTTACTTTTTGTTATTATTTACTCCAAAAGCTACATTTTTTTCGTGAATTTCAAGTTAAAAACAATTCAATCGAAAAATTGATGGAAAATTCCTAGTGAATTTTTAAAAAGTTTTGAGATTTTTTTCATGTTGATGTAATAACCTTATCTACGAGTATTTCTTTTTTTAAAATGTTGGAAATTCGAAACTAGAGTAGATTGTTGAAATTTCCATAAAAAAATATTACAAAAACTTTCAGAAGATCACGGAAACTGCGAAATTTCTTGAATTTTTATAAAAATCAGCAAACACTTTGTTGAAAACGTCAAAAAAACCATCAGACGAATCTAAAATCTCGTAAAAATTGTGAAAATATTTCTAAAAATCGTTGAAAAAGTTTGTGAAATCGTTTGAAGTGCCATAAAAAAGGTTGCAATATTCATAAATTTTCATACAAATCGGTTAAAATTATGCAAAAATCGGTTAAAAAAATCATGAAAATTTTCGGAAAATCTGAAAATCACCTATAGTAGTTATAGCAGTTTTTACTAGATTTTCGACGAATTTCATGATCATTTTGACTGTTTCACTGCACTTTTAGTGAGCAATGAAACTCGAAAATTTCGACAATTATAATATTTTCCACGATTTTCATGTTTTTTGATCACTTTTTTCATACTTTAAATAATTTTTATGAAAATTATAACAATTTTTACGAAATTTTATTTTTGGCATGTTCCGAACACATACGATATTTTTACCAATTTTCATAACAATTTCAAGAATTCTTACTCATTTTTGGCGAATTTCATGTTTTTTTCGGTTTTGCACGTTTTTGGCCCATTTGTGCAATATTTTTACAAGGTAATGTGTAACAATCTTGAAAACATTTTCGACGATTTTCATGGTTTTTTGGTGGCCAAGAGTTGATCCAACTGTCAATTTAGTAACAAATCCTGAAAAGAACCTCAGTGAAAATTATTTAAAATTTTGTAAAATTGTGTAAGACCGTTGAAAATTTCGGTGAAAAATATCTACCAAATTTATTGCAAAGATTGTCAAAAAGTTTTGAAAATTAATGAAAACTTGTTAAAATGATTAAAATTGTCATAAAACTCGGTAAATTGTTCATAAAAAAGATCAGAAAATCACGAATTGATGAGACAAATTGTTGAGATTTCCACGAAAATGGCCAACCCATCATGAAAATGGTGTGTCAAAAAAATTTCTGTCCAAAAGCCATAAGACATATCCATGTCAAAAATCATGAAAATCGACGTTTGGTTAGTTACTTTTTTCATAAAAAATTGTTACTAAACCTACTTTTTTTTTGAAAAGATCAGTTACGATGCTTGTAAAAATTTAGAGACCAAATTTTTAACATTTCAGTACCAAATTTAGTTTATCGGTAATATCTCGTTATCCACAAATTTCTCTTATAATTTCGATAAATCTAAATAAATTATGGCTTTGATGAGTGAGGTGAAGAAAGACAACATTATGCGTATGCTTTTTCAACTATTCGCGATTTTCTCTTTTCAAATCACTAAATAGAAATTGAAGGAATTCCTTTGTGCTGAAATAAAAAAATCTAGAAATCCGAGACCGACTTTTTTGAAGAAATACGAAGGTTAGTTTGTCTAAAGTACCCAAATCTACCCAATACATCGAACACTTATTCCAAGAAAATCACTACACTGAACATGGAACGTGAGAGATTTCGTCGGGGAAAGATTATACTTTAAATAGTGCATATTGTATGTGTACAAATAAAAGAGAGCAGCTGAGCTGATGTACAAGTATCGCAAGTACACGGGATCTAATATTGGTTGAGGAGAAGAGTAGGAGGGGGTCAAGACCAAGCAGGCAGTCTTATTAATCTTGGCTTGGCTTTGGTATATCTGTAGTCTGTAGTATTTATATTCATTCTCTCATGTGCAAGGTACATATACCTTGTACCTATTGTTTGCTTGCATAAAGGTCGCAGGTTTGCAGAGAACTACATCCACGAGCAGAGCGCGGTATACAGGTGACGGGCATCGAGAACATTTTGTTTTCGTATTCGTTTCGTACTTCGCAGACTGGCAGTGAACTAGTTTCGCCGGTTACAGATATGGATGATTAATTACGATCGATTGATTTTTTCATATGAGAAGGGAAAGCAGGGGACTAATATGGCCATGGCTGGGGGAAGTGAATTTGCGAAAATTTGCTATGTTTACGCATTGTTGTCGTAAATGAGAAAAGTGACGGTGTCTTTTTTTATTGTTTTGTTTCGATGTTTCGGTGCAGATTTGATGACATGGTTTTTTTCTTAGAGGATCGTCGTTGGTTTAATGCGGTGTTTGTCTTTTCGTGGTGTCGTTGTATGAGGTAGAGAGGAGGTAAAATTGTCGAAGAAATTGGAAATTTTATTCATTCTGTTGAAATTTTGGAGCGGAATTGAAAATGTTATGCAAATTCCTAGATACCTAAATATGTTGAAATTACTTTCAAAATGATACGTTGGTTGATTTCGATCGAATGTTAATGATTTTTTTTCGATCTTTTTCAGATTTTGAATGAAAATGAATTATTGAAAAATTCAAAAGTTTTAGAAACTCATCATTTTCAATTTTTTCCCAAATCGTGTTAAAATTTTGAATCAAAATATTGAGGAAATGAAACGATGTTTGTCTGTCAAAGCATTTTTTATCTTAGAAGAAAATTTATAAAAATCTGAATAGTTCCATTTTTTAGCCAAAATGTAATTGAACCATAAAAATTGAAAGAAAAAGCAATTTTTGTGTGATAGAGAGGAGGTGTGACTTTGATAATATGTTGGGGTGAGAATGGTGGGGTGGGAAAAAGTTGAAAAAGTGAAAATTAACGAAAAGTCAGTGGACAAAAAGATCGAGCTCCTCCTGTCGTCTGTTCGTGGCAACATATTTATAGTTTTCAAATCATTTCCAACCATAAAAGTTCCACCATCTGGTGAGATATTCTCTCGTTAGTGTTACTTTCAGTCCAGTTAAACTGATCTCCGGCCCATAAAGAAACGAAATGCAGTGAAAATTGTTGAAATTTTGTATGAACGTTGAGAATTTTCATAAAAATCTTCAAAAATATTGCAAAAATGGTGAAAAAAAAATCTTGGAAATTGTGGAAATTGTCTTAAAAATCTGTTGGAATAAATTTTAGCAATTTTAACAACATTTCCACGGGTTTTATGCTATTTGATCGATTTTAGAATGCTTTTAAAATGATTTTTATCAAAATTTCAACAATTTTTACCATATTTTTAATGGGATTCTTGAAAATTTCTACATTATAAACATCTTTTGTAATAATTTTGATGGTTTTCAGAACAAATCATCCCAAAATTTTTAATAACTTTTGCATGGAGATGTTACGTAGGTCTACATATCAGAAATTTATTTTTCATTACCAATTATTAGTATTTAATCAGCAATTTTTTGACGCCAAAAATCAGAAAATGACTTTTTTTATGTGTTGCAAAGTTTTTTTGTTTAATTTTTTTTAAAAAACTCCATACATTTGTTTTCTGACATGGATATGTCTTATAGCTGAAGCCAATCTGAAAATTATTCCGTCTCGAAATTCCTTGACGATGACTTTTAGACATTCTGTCAGACTTTTTTGAAATATGAAAAATTTTCAGATTTCCATTGACTTTTTGAACTTGGAAAATTTCAGAGGTAATGATAACTTTGAGGCATTTTGTCACGCAAATAATTTAGACTTTTAGAACTGAAAAAATTTTAGAAACCGGGATATCTTTTCGATATTTTGTCAGGCAGACTTCTTGGATTTGGAAAATTTCAGATATTACGCTGACTTTCAGGCATTTTGCTAGACTTTTTTGAACTTGGAGAACTCAAATTAATTTTTGGACTTGGCAAATTTCAACTTAATGGACTTGAAAAATTCCAAAAAAGTTCAAATCAGACATTTTTTACTTAAGACTGACTTTCAGACATTTTATCGGACTTTTTTGAATTTGAACAAATTTTCAGATTTCTAGTGACCTTTTGTACCTGAAGTTGAATTTCGAAAATTTTTCAAAAAAATTCAATTACGAAATTCACTTAAGAAAATCCTTTACCGTGACTTTTTGATATTTTGTCTGACTTTTTTGAACTTGGAAAATTTTTCAAAATTCAAATGTCTTTTTAGACTTGTAAAATTTCGTGAAAATTTCAAATATCGAGACTTTATGGACTTGAAAAATCCAATGAGCAAAACATATCCTATGTTTTATGATTTCATGGGTAGTATGGAAATGCCGGAGATTTTTTTTTTAAATTTCAACCACCCTTCGCTCGGGTCCATGCACAAATTGCAGACGAAGGTAGAAAAAATCATGAAATTGCATTTGAGGAAAATGAGTCATCATTTCTTGAAAAATTTTCCAACTTTTCGGGTCCAAACAGAAAATAAGTCATGATTTGCTGCTTCTGCAGCAATTACAAAGCATATTTTCGATGCATGTGAAATAAAATATTTACCTATTCATTGTAAAATTAATTCCAAGGTGAACAGAAATCCTTCTTTACTTTGAAACTTTCGATTTACCGGATAAAATTTGTTCATGGGAAAATTCAGTCGTAAATTATTTATGATTTTTCAAAGAAGTTGATGAGTAATCCAAAATGCAATGTTTTGAATTTCAATTCGTCAAATTTCGAAATTTTTTCACGGTGAATTTTCTTTGTCGATTTCATCATTTACCTAGGCTACGTGTACGAATTATAAATTTATCTGGTTTTTAAGCACTTACTGGAAAAATTCGACGTACAAACAACACCATTACATACGTCAGTTGATTGTTTACCATTATGACTAATCGTTGATAGTGGTTTTTATTCGTGCAGCTATTTCGTCGATGTGTTCTGTAAATTACTGACATTTAACTCGAAATGACACAGTTGCACTGGATGGTTTTAAATATTGCCATACTACGAGTATTTTTAGTGACGGAAACATAGTTACGGTTTGATTGTCACGTAGAATCGTGGAAAAAATACACATTTTCTCTATGTTTTTGTATATGGTATACAAACTATAAACAATCGTTGCGTATACGTACAAAAGTTATTTAATTGCTACGTCAGCGTCACATCTTCGCCAAATGAAAACTGTCGGGTTACTTTTTCCTATCGTGCTGGACTGCTGGAGTAATTTTCGACTTGTTTGACGATGTTTGGACGAGAGCCACAGACTCGCGTATGCGAAGGTATCTGTAGGAGGAATTTCATTGTATAAGGCAATATACTCGATCAAGGACGTGTAAACTGTCCGTCATTATGATGAACGATTGATTGTTGATGCGGTGGTGGTTGTGGTATTGTGTACAGTAGCCCGAGTACCTGTACGTAATGTGTGATAATACACGAGAGCAGCGTATCCGAAAGCAATACGAGTATACATAATTGGTAGGACGATCGAAAGTATCTGTGGCCATTGTTACGCTCGAAACGTCTATCAAAATGAGTATCATTTCACTTTTAACGAAATTATTCGCCGTGTTGTAGCATAATGAGTAATATAGACACGTTTATACGCAGTATAGAAGTAGACCATACGTGATATTTGAATTTTTATTATTCAGTATGCATTCTGCACGCAGAAAGATACTGATACCGAATCTGTGTACGAGTATCGTACGCAGATAATTAGAAAACAAGCCGTTAAATCGTAGATAAACAAAAGAATTAGGATTAATAGGCGTTATACGGTGATTTTTTTTTATTCGGTTCGGTTCTTTGTTCGGCTAGCAAAAAATAATACTTCCTGGATAGTACGATAAACTTTTAGTTAGCCAACTCGAGCTGCTAGAGTTGTCACTTGAAAGTGTTTCTGCGTAGATGGTCTTCGAAGTACCTAAGCATAAGATAACTGAAACCGTGTCGAATTCGTAGATTTTTTTAAAAGAAAAATACGACATAACTGTAGCAAATTTCCACACCAAAATACGAGTTGCATTATATCGTAATCGTACCTAGTATTTTATTTAGAATTTCTCTTCTCTTTTTGCAGGGTGAGCCTCACGAAAGAATTGTGTTCACTTCGGCGGCCAATGCGAACGAGAATTTGATACCACAAACGAACGAATACCTCAAACACGTGAGATTGGTCGACGGACCTAATGTGTTCACTGGCAGACTGCAGATTTATCATAATAGTCAATGGAGATCTGTGTGTACCAATTCCAGCGTGTGAGTATTCCCATTTACGTACGTGTTGATGAATTGGAGACATTGATTTGATGTTGTTTGGTGTTTTTTTTTTTAGATGGACCCAGGCTGATGCTAGAACGATATGTAGACAGCTGGGATTCCAAGAAGGTAGATTTTGGAAATGGATGGATCGAGAGACTGGTTCGAGTCGACCGAGACTGTTATTAGAGAAGCCCGATTGTCGAGGAGTCGAAGGATCAATTTTCGAATGCAAATGGCAAAATAGGCAGCTGGGATCTGGCGTTTGTGGTGAGTATTGTGTTATTGATGCATTGACTTGGAGTTTCTTGGCCGGAGAGGGGTGTCAAATTGAGGTATCTAAATTTTGAAATGGAGAATATCGAATCTTAGAAACCAAATACTTGGGAAATTTTTCATATCCTCGAATTCTTAAAATAATATCGAAATGTAAAGTGGTCAACAAATTCACGAATTACTTACTAACGAAGGAAAATTTTTGAAATTTTCACAAAATTCATTAAAAACACGATACAAATGGCCAAAAATCATGAAAATTGTAGAAAATAATGTTGAAATTTTCAAAATTTTTACAAAAATTGGTAAAAATATTGTTAAAATTGGCAAATATGTTGAATCGTCAAAAATTCCGTTAAAATTGTTGAGATTTCTATAAAAATCGTTTGAAATATTGTATTAATGATCAAAAAATCATGAAAACCGTTTGAATTCTCATAAAAATTGCTAAAAACTTCGTTAAAAAATGAAAAATATCATGGGAAGTATCAAAAATCTTGTAAAAATTGTGAAAATATTCTTAACAATTTTTGAAAAATGCTGCAAAAATGATTCAAATTTCACGAAAGAAACATTGCAATATTCACAAATTTTCTTCAATATCGCTATAACGCTAAATCATGAAAATGTCGGAAAATATTGTGAAAATTTTGGGCGCTTTTACGAGACTTTTTGTATGTATAACTTTATAAAACTGTTATTTTCTAAAAATTAAATTTTCTGAGCTATGGCGTTACGTGCAATATATATCATATTTCATTTTTTTTTGTAAATTTTAATGTTTTCACTTATTTTTCTGAAATTTTTCAGCTTACCTTAAAATTCGATTTAAAAAACTTAAGAAAATTTTGAAAAGCTCATTATTCAACTTTTTTTACCTTACTCGAGCTAAAATAAAAGTGTGGGAAAATCCAATCAAAATCAATGAAGATAATTTGTCAAAAAATTTGTTCATAATTGTGTTTCAAAGGTTAAAGTATTTTCTATTACAAATTTCTTCATTATAGGCGCCTTTTTCATATACAATTTCAAAAAATTCGAACCTCCTCCCTCCCCCTCAACACTGTTCGCAAACTGCCATCGAATTCTTGTGAGGCTAAACCATATCTCAGATTTAAAAATCAGTAGCGTAGGTCGACACAGATTTTCAAATACTTCCACCCTAGTTTAAAATGTCTAGGAGAGGGAGTTGAAGGTATGAAAATGACCAAAAATCGTGATTTTTCAAAAATGAGCCTACTAAGGGGATCCACAGCTCCCTTTCCATGGGTGAGTTTCAACTCGAGAAGTATCAAGTATCACTTGATAAAAAATTGACGAAATTGAGTGCCACTCTATCCTAATCTTCGTGGCGTTTGAAGAACTTTACGATATTTGAGTGAATTTTGAACGTACTTTTATTGTATTGAATTTTTAATGAAATTTTGACAAAGTTTTGTAATATCACATTTATTATCAACTTTTCGAGTTTTTTATGATATTTTTATCTACAATTTTGCAATGATTTCAATGATAAAATTGAGATTTTACTAACGTTGTGAAAAAATAAATTTGACAATCTTCGTTGTACTGAGTGAGTACCTAATGACGTTTTGCTTCCTAATTTGCAGATTACCATCCGGATATCGGTATAGAATGCGCAGCTCGACACGAACCGCTAGTAGCTCTGAAACACTGGAAAGGAGTCCATTTCGAGAACGCAGCCTTCGAACGTACGCTCACGCAGCAGAATACGTTATACGTGAGAAAATCCTTATCCAAGCTCGTTAACGTCGATCTCAGGTAAATCATAATACACTCTGAAATTGCCTTAATGGTGGTACCATGGTCGATAACGTTATCATCGAGCCCCTTTGTAAATTTACACTTGTACTCGGTTGTCGCGATGTTCCGGTATTGTTATCGTTATCTTTACACGAGGTAATGCAGGAAAATACCATACGACTTGACGCTCGAACGCGATAACCAACGACCGTATTTTATTGGAAAAGAGTCCGCTGGTGTTGGCAATATTCAGACTCGCACGTTTAATGGTCTGGGTATCGTAATCGACGACATTAAGCTGCGGCACACGTTCGTTTTTCGCGGAATTATTGAACTTGTTCGATGAACGACCCACGAGATGACCTTGAAGTTGAAACCGTCATGTGAAATTTTTCTCTCTTCGTGTAACGATGAGTCGTCGTCGTTGGTGAATTTGGCTTTGGCTGCTAACTTAATTTGTTTAGAGTATTTTGCAATTCGAGTATTATTCATGGCGGAAATGAGCCAATGTAAGATAACACGACCTCAATGATAACGCGGGTCTCGGCAGTCGACACAATTTTCGTAGGTTTTAATACGTGTTATGACGATGAGATATAGTCGCCTGTTTTTTGAACGTCGTCGATTCGATGACGAATTTTTTTGCCTAAAATTGGAAGTTTTTGAGTGGCTTGGTCGAGTGGTTGTTCAAAAGGGGATATCCGGTTGTGGGTGGTGAACAGGAAGACCGAAGTGTTGAAAGAGGAAGAGTTGCTGAGTGCAATTTTTTGTTTCGTAAAATTTCGTGATGAAAAGTATCGAATTGAAATCATTCGTCAATTTTAAAATTTTGTTTGAATTCTAATTAATTGTTTTAGAGAATGGTAGTGATAATTTTTCATGGTTTGGGTTACATTATACAGGGTCCTCCAAAAACGTCTGCTGAATCAATTGTGTATATAGTACTTGAGGAAACGAATAAAAATTGTAATGATAATGGTTGGCATATCTCGTAAATTGAAGGAACTATCGCAAATCGGGATGAAAATTCGTTATGGAAGTAATTTTTGATCATGAAAATTGAAAATATTAATGAAAGTAAATAACAATTCTTATTAGAACATTTTCGTAAAAATTGAAAATGAGAGAAACATAAAAGGTGAAAAGTTAATTTTTCACATGAATTTTCCATTAAAAGGTAAAAAAAAATTTCGGAAGCTCAAAGTTGTTTTCATTTTGGAGTCGCATGTGTTAAGTAAAGTAATTTTAGTTGTTTGAAAAAAACTTTAAAAATTGAAACTTGCGGAGTTGTATTAATTGAAAGAAGTAGGTTTACACGTTTCAATCATTACCCAAGTATCTTTAAATTTTTGAGATGGATATGTTTTATGGGCGGGAGCCAGAACAATTTTTACCTTCCCAAGTTTTGTTACCCCAGAAGACTTTTTGTACTTTCATAAAAATCTTTTAAAAAGTCATAAAAATTGTTGAAAATGTGATGAAAATTAGTTATATTGCAGAAAAAATTTGTGAAAATATCGTAAAAATGGTCAAAATGTCATGAAAATTGGTCGAAAATGTCGTAAAAATTGTTAAAGTCATCGCAAAAACCATCAGAAATATGAAACAAGTTACCAGAAAATCATGAAATCGTCGAAAATGTTATTGAAATTGTCAGAACGCAACAAAATTCAGTGAAAATATCGTAACAATCAAAAAATCTGTTAAAATTTTCACAATACTTTCCAAAAATTTTATGGTTTTAACAACTTTTGCGTTATTTTTATAAATTTTGTATCATTCTTACAACATTTCAACCACCTTTACAACAATTTTCAACACTTTTTACGATATTTTAGACCTTTTTAACGAAGTTTTTACTACATTTTTATGAAGATATGATAATTTTGATGAAATTTTGGGTGGCTTTCATCACCTTTGGCCATTTTTATGATACAGGGTGTTTAACAGGTCAGTATAGAAATCATGGAAGTACTTTTTTCCAAACATTTCGCCTTGCTTCGAGTTTTCGAGTTCCTGAATCCGTATCTTAGGTCATTTTTACCCCTATACTGAAATACGTCACGGGGGGGGGGGGGGTGATACGACAATTTTTATGTCATAGAAAAGTTATGGATTTTTGACTTCTTATTGAGCAAAATTCAGATTGGTTGTGAATAATTTTTTTTTTTTTTCTTATTGCTGTAAACATACAAAAAAATTTTTAGCAAAAAACCATTCGATTTGTAAAAATGGTCATAAGAAAAGTCATGAATTTCTAAAAAAAAAAATCCAGTGAGACACTCTGTAATATCTTGAATAATTCTTATGGAAATTTTGACAATTTTAATGGTTTTTTTTTGAACAATTTTTATATTGTGCTGACCAATATTTGTGAAAATTTTAGAAAATTCCGCAACGTTTTCGATAACTTTAATTTTTTTTTTGCTTTTTCCATCATATTTTTGATGATTTTCATGGAAGTCCCACATACGTGATTTTTTTGACTACTTCTACAATATTTTTACCCATTTTCATGACAATTCCAACTATTTTTACGAAATTTTAAACAATTTTTATGATTTTTTGATATTTTTAGCATAGAATAAGTATGCTTTTGCGATGAACAAACCTTCAAAAAACGTCACAAAATTCTGTTACGCTGACTTGCAGACTTTTTTGTACTTGAAAAAATTTTCAGATTTCCACTGATTTTCGGATTTGGAAAATTGCAGAAATAATGCTGACTTTTTGACATTTTGTCAGATAAACATTTTGGCTTTTTATTGGACTTTGATGACTCTAGAAATCACGCTGCCTTTCAGACATTTTGTCAGACTATTTCAGATTTTTCAGACTTGGAAATTTGGAAAATTTCAGAAATTCTGACTTTCGATTTAAAAAAATTTTGTGAAGTGATCAATTGACTTTTAAACTTAATTCAGATTGTTTCAAAAATTTGACGTTTAGACAAACATTGCGTCCGACTGTTTGAACCAATTAGATAAAGTGAGACTTTATGTCAGATTGGAATTTGCACATCAGTTCGGTATAGCAGAACGAGCAAAAGCATATCCTATGTGTTATACTTTCATGGGTGGTATGTAAATTAATAGAAATGAAAGGTGGGGTCAAGAGGGGGGCCTTTTTTCATACTTAAATGATTAATTTCAACCATTTTTATGGAAATTTTCAACATTACAATATTTGAACCACTTATAGAAAATTGAAAAAACTTTCTTTGAATGAAAAATTTGTTTGTTTGATATTTTGACGTAGATGTGGGAAATTTTGTCGTCACAAAATTTTGTCACCCTGGATGACTTTTTGGACTTGAGAAGTTTCATTCAGAAATCATCGTAAAAGAATCTCTGAAATTGATCAAGTCCAAAATGTCATTTGGGCAGCATAACAAGACAGATGACTTTTTGGGTTTTGAAAATTTCAGAGATTGTCTTACGGCATACCGTGTAACTTGTTAAATCAACCAAAAAAAGGACAAGTGTAAAAAATTTTCGAAAAAATATAAATCATTGGAAAAATCGATCTGATATATCCGCGTATCTACCAACTACCTGGAGTGTAAACTACCACATAATTACTTCTACTCGATAGAATTTTACGTTTATTGTAATTGCTCGGCTCGACTCCTTGTGTAGATATTTTCGCCATAATATTTACGAGTACTGCGAGTGAGATTATATTACAATGTAAACGTGAGCGGAAAATTATCCTCGTACGATTTCTCCTCGTGTAATATATTTTTCGCTAATACGATTACTTATAGTTGTTTATTTTCATTGCAGCTATGCCGGATCTGGTTGGAACTACAGTGCGATTTCGGCAGTGCAAATCGAAGGCGTACCACCGGTCATCAGTTCTTGTTCGATAAGTTTTTCAGCGTTTAACGGTATCAACGTTACAGATCCTCAAGCACCTGTGACTGTCGTCAACTCTACAATTTCAAATAACGGAGGTAATTCTTGTACCGTTTCCGGTGCTCGCTGCTCGGCTTCTGCCTAACGATTATTATAATCATTTTTTTTCGGTATATTTGAATCGTTGGAGGTCGTAAGGATTACTCTCGAGTTAAGTACCCGAAAAAGAAAAGTCGAATCGATGGTTGAGTCGGTTTGGTCGGTGCTTTGATTTGAAATCTCGATAATTTACGTCGGTTAATTAATAAAGTTATCGGAAGGATGGCGAAGATGACGGAGACGGTTGCGTATCGAAAGAGAGAAGAAATGGCGCGAATTCGTCACCTAGATTTCTTCGTAATCGCGTAATGAATCACGTACGTCGGTTCGTGGGTGCTAATGCCAACGCTGCTGTAATTATTTACATATGAATTGTTTCGCCGGCATATTTTAATGTTCATTTTTCGCGGTACAGTTATTCGTGACATTTACTTAGAGCATGAGAAGTGAGGCTGAGCCAGCAGTCGTTTATCGAAGTACTCGAGCGCGTATTCTTCGCACCATAAGGTCGATTCGAATATTAAAGTCGAAAGTCGTACGTGAATACGGTTGCGAACCTGCGTTTGGCGGTAGCGTAAAAATGAATGAGAAAAAAACTGTCGCCGATCGAGGTCATTAACACGATTGAGGTCGTAGTCGGGATTTTTAGTCGGCGAATTTTCACCGAATCATTTATCGCGAGTAATTTGCACTACGCCTTCGCCTTTCGTGTGAATTATTATACGTATTTCCTCTTTCTTTCTCTATCTCCGTGCCGTTCTAATTTTCTCTAAACGAATCGGCGTAATGTAGCGTTTTTAACGTAGAAAAATACGGGTACATCGATTCGAGATAGAGAGATCGTGATTTAATCGTAAAAAATATATCGCGTTTATGCAATTTAGTGCGGCGAAGATGGCGACGGCGGCAATTTTCATACGAAATTCGAAACGTGCACGAGTCGAATTATCTGTAGAGAAATCTTTGTTGTTATATTTTGCACGACGAATAACCAAGGTACCTGATACCGTACGAATACGACGTTAATACTTTATTGTGTTGGTTCGCAGGTTACGGCGTGTATGTAAATTCGACCATCGGAGGAGTTCTGCTGGAAGGATGTACCATCGAGCAGAATCAAGCGGACGGTGTGAAATACGTGTATCACGAAGAGCCACTCTATAGCGTAGAAAGAAGCTATAATCCTTTGGATTTTTGTACTTTCCCCACCACGTCCAGCCAGACGTTTCCGATTACCGTGAATTTTGATCAGAGTTTGTACGCGACGCAGCCCAAAGAATGCCATCAGGTTGGTCGAATGCTACGTACGGTGAATTTTAATTCGAGATGGTGGTATAGGTAATCGATTTGGTAGAGGATGAGGATAGTTTGGATTTTTCGAGCGAATTGTAGTTGTTTGATGCTGGATTAGGAGCCGTTGAAAGTCAAAATGAGGGGCCCAGGGGTTGTAGACGTTCCTTGATGACTGAAAAGTTGGAAAAAATGGTGACATTTTAGCTTTTGAATATCTTTTTCTGCAAAAATTCCGATGCGTTCGCTTATTTTGAAAAAATGATAGATATTTTGTTTAATTTTACATGAAATCTCATTTTTTTGTGAAGTCTCCTCCTCCCCCCCTCCTCATTAAAAATTTGGAGATATTTTTGAAAAAAAATTACATGTACTCGTACTTGAAAAGTCATAGTACAGTTTTCTGGTCTCCAATGAAAAGCTTTTTGCTACAGAAATGTAGAAAAAAATTGTCGAACAAAAAGTGATGGTTTTTTAATGTTCTACAACTTTCGTTTGGAATTTTTCTTCATATCGTCAATTTGGCCAATTCTTTCACGCGGGTGTCCCAAAAAAATTGACCGTTTTTTGTTGCATAATTTTTTTTCTACCCTGCTGTGGGGAAAAGATACTTCGAATCTGAATAGTTTTCTTCCATTACAAGGTAAAAAAAAAATGTAAAACGAAACATTATTGAATTTTAGTGATCTACAACTTTTGTTTGAAACTTTTTTTCGTACCTATCTTAATTTTCCAAGGAATTGTCAGGTATCTGTTGAAAACTATCAAACCGGTTTCAAAAATGTGTATCTTATAAAAATCGTCTCGACTGATTCTGTTTATAAACTGAATTTAAATACTACCATTCGGAGACGAAACTTGATCAATGATCTGAGTGAGAGGGAGGGGGGAGGAAGGGCAGAATGAGAAATTGTCAATTTTTCAAGTAATTTTTCCTCTCTTGCAAATTAATACGATTTTATCATACAAATAATCGACAAATTTTGTAGATGTGACAGAAATAGTTTTACAAATTTTTGGACAACATTTAGTCAAATTTTCAATTTTTTCAGCAAAATTTTACCGAAAGCACCAAATTTGCTGCTTTTAAACGAACACGAAGTACAATTAATTTTTTACAAAACTTTGTTGAATTTTTGGCAAATTTTGATTGGAGAGTTTCTGCTCCTTTCCACTTGAATTTCTCAAGAAAAGGTGGGCTGTTTGATTTTACATATTCGATGAAAGTGGTTGTCATAGGAAATCCAAAATTATTGGAATAGCGTGTCTGGTGATAGTGAAAGTAGTGAAAAAATTGTGATTTTGAAAATGGGTTGTGAAAGAAGTGAATTTTGTCAAAAATTCAACAAAGGTATTCCTTTATTTGTGTCATACACATTGTTGAAAAAACGCGTTTTTTTGTTGCAAACCCCCCCCCCCCTCCTCCTCCTCACTACGAAATTCCGAAAGGAAATTTTCCTCTAATTTTGAAAAATGGGGCCTTTTAGCCAAATTCTCGGTATGTTTTTGAGTACCTGTCCGACCTCGATTTGAGTCACTTTTGAAATAGTATTCTTCTAAAAGTTTTGTGAAAATTAGGGAGAAAAGTGGTGAAAAAGTACCTTGTGATTTTTGAAAAAAAAAAAAATCCTGTAGACACTACGTGGAATCATTTGCTTTTTTCATCCGGTAAAAAATGAACTGGTCCTTATTGAACATGATTCTATTTCCTTTTTTCGTTGCGTAAAATTTGAATTATTTTTCATTGGGGGGGGGGGGGGTCATCGAAATATTTGTCCGGAAAAGCACGATTTTCATGTTTTCGATTACTGTATGAGCCCTGTTGTAGCATTTTACATTTGACTATCCATTTTTAAGAACCTCTCTCACCGTCCTTGAAAAAATTTCAATGATGATGGTGGTTCGAGGCTCAACTAGTTTTGAGTATTCTGATATTCGATTTGAATGATCATCAAAAATGATTTTTTCCAATATGAAATGATTGAAAATATTCAATTTTCGGATCGCTTTTCCTCACCTCCCCTTCATCTCAGTTTCACCCTCGAGAATAATTTTCTGTCCGAAATGTTGCTGAATGTTTTTGTAGGAGATGAAAAGATTCACTGGCCCTTTGTTAAAGACATCTATTCAACTGTTGAGTTCAATAAGTGAAATTCTTCGTTGAATTAACGTTTCAATATTTTCATTTTGATTCACAGACTTTTTACGCGAGACCGGGTCAAGTGCTGACCTTATTCTTCAAGCATTTACGTAAATCGAAAGAAGGCGCCGCTCGTATCGAATTATACGACGGCTTCAGCAGCTCGGATAATCTGCTGGCGATCGTGAACATTCAAAATCTTACCAGACCTCAATCCGTATCTACCACCGGAAGCACCTTGTTCATAAGATACGTAGCTCAAATCCAAACCGAAGCTTTCGCCTCGGTCAATATAATCTCATCTTCTCGTAAGTACAATAGCTCGACTCTTGATCCTGTTCTGTCTTTTTTTTCTCATTTACTAACTTATGTGTATCTCTATGCAGAAAAATGGTACGATCTGAGCGTAGTCGACTCGAACGTGGCGGACAACAACGGACGCGGAATAATGGCCGAAAACATCCAAAGCCAGCTGTACCTGAAACGAGCGTCCGTTTCGAAAAACAATCACGTAGCCGGAGTACACGTTTTACACGGAGCGGCTTACGTAAACGTATCCGAATCTCGAATAGCTTTCAATTACGGCGACGGTGTTAACATCAGCTACGCCGGAGGCGTACGTAATATCTCCGAATCGTTTATATCATCCAATCAAGGCCACGGTATTGCCGTCTGGCTCAATCTGACCAAACGAAGCGATACCATATTGCGCGAACAATGGCAACCGATCGAAGAATACACGCATATCCCTTCGACTCAGCTGACGGTCGTCGCTTACAATGAAATATTCAAGAATCTCGATAGCGGCATTTTAGTGGGCAACTTTTGCGGTAACTCGATCGTCAACGTGACCGGAAACTGGTTCAATAACAGTTTGGGCAATTGCATCGAGATACAGTCGTGCTGGATGAAAGAGAAAGAAAAAGGCAAACATTTGATGACGGTGCAAATCGGCCATAATTATTTCTACGGTAATCGAAAGCTGGGCGTCAAGTTATCGCCTTTGGTGAACGCCGAAACCGTCATCGAGTATAATTATTTCTCAAATCATTCGTTCGGAGCGATCCTGATAAGGAATGGGTTAAACGAGCATTTAATCAGGCTGCCTAGTAAAGCGATCGTCGATCATAACGAGTTCCGGGATAATAGCGGAGTGTACGTCGTGAATATTGGTCTGTCGCCGTACAGCGAAACGCAAAAGCTGCGTTTTACCTTCAACGTGGTCAAAGATAACGAAATAAAGGAACCGTTCGGTAACGGATTTGATTCCAAATTGATACCCAGAAGTAAGGTAGCCGCTCCTGTGGTCGTATCCAGCGAGAACACTCACATTTATAGGAACATCATCGCAAATCCATTCTCCAGATATGAAATCGGATCTCATCTCGAAGATCAGAGTTTGATCATCAATTGCACGCTGAATTGGCTCGGCACGTCGAGCGAAGAATCCATTTATTTCAGATTATTCAATCGAAAAGATCGATATAATTTGGCCAGAATCGAATTCATACCGTTTTTACTCCATAACAGTAATCCGGCCACGACCAGGCAACAGGGTTACTCGACCTATGTACCGATGTTCCACAAAGATGGATCGAGAGCTATCGGAGGCGAAGTTGATGGAGTCGAGACGTTGAAATCGGCCGAATACATCGTCGAACGCGATATCAACGTTAGACCCGGTGGAAAGCTTTTGCTCGAGCCTGGAGTTACCCTTAGGTATGGATTGGTGGAGATTTTGTACAGATAAGATGATACGTAGATGGGTATTTGACGTTTGCGTGTAATTTTAGATTTCCTCCTGGTATCGGGGTAATGATCGCTGGTAAACTAGAAGCCAAAGGAAGATCAGCCAGTAAGATTACGTTAACTTTGAAAGAAGATAGGATCGAAGAAAACGAACCTCCGCTTGTCATGGATACCGAGACACCGGTAACCATGATGGCAGATGAACCTGTATCGAATGAAGTGCCCAAAGTGCCGGTGAGATTGCATGGAGGTAGATCACCGACTGAAGGGAGACTGCAAGTGAGTTATTTTTATATTTTTATATGGTATGGAGATGTGCTAGTGGTAGACCTGCTCTTCACTTCTGATGAAATGACAATTTTGAGCAAGTCATCAATTTGACAATATTGATAAATTATGAAGAGTCGAAAAAATGAATGATTGAATAATTTAAATATTCGATTATTGAATTATTATGATATTGTTCGATTTCAGGTCTACGTCAACGGAAAATGGGGCACGGTTTGTAATTACGGTTGGACCATCGAAGCTGCGTCGTTAGTTTGTCATCAATTGGGCTACGTGTTGAACCCGAACGATTGGTTTTTAGGACATTCGGAAATATCTCTCTCCGGTACTTCGGATCCTGTTTTACTAAGGTCAGTACCGATATTCGATATCGAATCCAGTTGTAATCAGAAAAACGTCCAAGGGATGAATTTTTATTGATGATCGTTGTTTTTATTTACAGCAACGTAAAATGTACGGACGAAGATTTAAATATTTTGGATTGCAAATCTGAAAAGGAATACGAATTTGAATACTCGTGCAACCACGATAACGATGTTAAAATGAGATGCTACGAACCCGGATGGGCCGGATTGAGATTCGGAGTTTTGGCCGAACGGAGTAATCTGCAGTATTTGAGTGTTGAAAGAGCCGGACTTTTAGATTACGCTACTAATCTTTTGAAACCTGGTAAGTTTATTTAATTGTATTGGAATATTGACAGGTTTCTTGGGCGTGACTTTGATATCGTTATTTTGTTGGTTTTTTTGGTTTTCAAAAAATATTTTGAACTGAAAAGCACCTCTTCAGTGAAAATTTCCAATATTCAATGCCGTAAAGGGGGAAATTTATTTTCATAATTATTCAAAATATGGGTAAATCGGTCAAAAAATGGTAAAAATTGTTGAAAATGTCGACAAGGAAAAATTTGGGAAATTTTTGGGATTTTCTTGAGCCAGATGAGTTTTTGGACTTTAAAATTTGAGATTGTGAAAAATACTCAAACATTGTAAAAACTATTGAAATAGTCGTGTAAGTCGGTGGAACTTGTAAGTATCATAAAAATGGCCACCAAATCATAAAAACTGTAGGAAATTTCGTGAAAATTGCAAAAATTGTACACATTGTTTTTAATGATTTTTTTTTGACAATTTCAACAATTTTCACAATGTTTCAACATTTTCAACGATAACTCTTTCAAAAAGTTTGAATAATTTTGTAACTGTCGAAAGTATTGTACAAAATGTGTTCAAAATTGAGTAATAACCATTGGAAAAAGTACCAAATATCGATTTTTATCATTATTTTAATTATTTTTATGTAATTTTGAACAATTTATACAACGTTTTCAACAATTTTCATGATTTTTTTTTTGATTTTGAAAATTCTTGAAAATTGCTACTTTATTCGATGATATTTAAACCACTTCAATATTCATTAACAATTTTGGAGATATTTCGAACAATTTTTACGATTTTCTTGATTTATACCAAATTTTTCTACAATTTTTATGATTTTTCAATCGTTTTTATAAAATTTTTAAAATAATTTTTTGCCAAGATTTCAACAATTTTTACAAACCTTGTCATTAATTTTCTTGGTTTTTTGACCATTTCTATGATAATTTGATTTACCATGTTTTATGGTAATTTTGAATTTTTTGCAACATTTTCATCAATTTTCATCATTTTTTGACCATTTTTACAATGTTTTTGCTAATTTTTATGGAAATTTTCAACGTTCTTTCTAAATTTGAACTTCTTTCACAACTAACTTACGATGTTATTTCATAGCTCTTCAAATCGATTTCAACCGACACACGTTGGAAAACGTTCAGCTGAATTACAACTTGGACGATGGGCTTGGTATCATTTATTCGGATTTGTATTCTCCTGGAATGGCGAACGTGATACGCGAATGCGTTTTCCAGCACAACGAAGGAGCCGGCATCAGTATCAAACAATTCGGAGTTAAAGTATCAGGTATGTACGAAATATTAATCTTTCATCATCCGAGTGCCGAAATCTGTGTTGTGTTCGAATACTGACTCGTGTACTTTTCGTGATATTTTCACAGATTCTACTATATCGAATAACAAAGTAGCTGGAGTACGACACGATCCGGTAATAAATGCCAAACAACAGAAAGAAATCGCCGGATGGTTCAAGATGGCTTCTTCGGATTATACAGTCGTTGTCACCTACAGTCCGCAATTTTTACCCAGGCTCGATGAAAGAACGGTGATTGATTTTAGCACCGATGGCGAAACCAAACATTTCATCACTGAACGAATCCACGGTGCTCAGGCTATCAATAAGACGTACATATTGAAAGTAAGCAGAACTGTTTTCCTGTGCTTGTAATGTTTCGTATGGTTCATTCTAATTAATCGGTTGATTTCAGGCGAAACCGAATCATTACGTTTTGGGTATCCAAATTTTGAACCCGCCGCATAACGAGAGCACAGAAAAGATACTCATCTACGATAACCCAACATTGGTGGAATCAGCTCGTATATGGGATCTGAAACGCGACCTTATGAGTTTCCCTACGACCAGTCGTACTTATGGGATTGTTCTGAGATACGAAAGCGGACTGAATGCGATGGGAAATGTGGTCATCGTAATTACTTGTACTTCGGGTACGCATATCATTTTTTTATTTGCAATATCGACGATCGCCGCCGTTAACATTCGACGAACCGTATTAACGATCACGATACTCGAGTGTTTAATCGAGTAGAATGATTTAATGAATTATTAATCGATCTCGGTACGGTGATTGCGCAAACGCAGAGATCATTTCCGACACGATTGACTATTTTTACTCATAATAAAAGCGTTAGACCGTTACAATGGATATTTTGCGATTGTTGCAGCTCGAAGAGAACCGCGATTCCCTCGGATGCTTAATTACGAATCGTTTCCGACGTTGCATATTTCCAAGTCACGTATCAGAGAGAATGGTATCGGTATTTGGAGTTCGTATTATAACAGGTATCGTATTTGAATATTTTTGATTTTTTTATTCATTTTGTCAACTTTTAATCCATAATTTGGTGAAAATACTATTTTCTGTAAATAGGTGAAAACTGAAATGAAAATTTAAATAATTTTCTATTTGTTAATTTAGAAAAAAATTGCAATTTCAATTTTTTTATTTTGAGAGAAATTTTTTCTGCTATCAACTTTTATTGTTTTTTACTAAGATTGAAAATGCATTTAAAATTTTTTTCATGATGAAATACCCTACTAGTGCCCTACCTACCTCTTTTTTCTCCTTTTTGTATGTAAAAATATATTTCTTGTTCATTATTGAGGTACATATTCTCTCTCCAAAGGTTTTTGTGAGGAATTTGAAAAAAGTGAGGAGAGAGTGTAATTTTTATAAATATTAGTACTTACCTGGAATTTTAAAAATGAAATTATGCTGATGGTATTTATTCGATGTTGAAACGGCTTCACAGTTTGAATTATTGTTAATATTGTTATCGGTTAATTTCCATTGTAATGAATAATCATATCTAACGTATTGTTCCTTTTTTTTGTTTCAATTTATAGTTATTTATCGGAATTCGGCGATCATTATTTGAGGAAAAGTAACGAAACGTTGGCTTTGGTGGATTGCGATATATCGAAAAATGAAGCCGAAGTTATTCTGGTCGAGTCATTGGTATCGACGTGGACCTACCAACAATCCAATATTTCGGAAACCACTATAATTGTGAATAGCAGTCAGATATTTACCAATAGACGAGTGTTTAGGCAGTTTAATTGGTGAGTGGTTGATTTTTTTCGGCGAGGTCGATGTCTCCTCGAGTTTGGAATGATCGAAAATGTTTTACGGTATTATTGTATACGCTTTGTTTGTTTGTTGCATTTTTGGTGTCAACTGAAAGCTCATTTTTCCATTGTGATTTTTTTTCTGTACCCCCCCCCCCCCAATTTTTAAGAAGTTTTATGTGGTGGAAAATGTGTAGTTGTACAGATATCGTAACTGATTGTTATTTGTTCCTATTTTCTCCAAAAGTTACTCCAAGTTATTTTTCTCGTGTTTTTCAAGTTGGAAAAAAAATAATTAAAAAATTGAAAAGTAATTCCAACCATTTCCAAGCCAATTTTTTAAAATTCAATTCAACGCCGGAGTCAACTCCTCCAATGGGGAATTATAGGGAGCTATAACTCATAACACTTTTTTTTTACTCAATCTCTCAATCCTATTTTAGCTAAAAAAAATTTTAATCGTAAATATCAAAATTTTGAAAAAAAAATTCCTACGGTAATCTTGCTTATTCTAAAATATGAATATGAAATTTCACCTTTTTTGGTTCCATAAACGCGCGGGGGGTGGGGGGTTCTGAAAACCAAATTTTTGAAATTTTGTACGACTCCCTTAGATTTTTGAAGTATAAAAATGAAATAAAAGAGCAGGAAGAATCAACTTCTTGAAAAAACGGAACCATCTCCTTTCAGAATTGAGCCATATCTGTCAATAGCTGATATTTATCAAAATAATGTGAAAATTGTCGTTTGGTTGATTACTTTTTGGTAACTTTTTAAATGAAACATGGTTATCAAAGTAACTTTTTTTTGGAAGAATTTAGGTAAAATACCTGCGTATATCAATTGTAAAAAAAAGTCAAGTTTTTGACCTATTTTTCTTCAGTTTATTCCCTGACCTATCGAAGAATTCAAGGCTTGTAATAGGTGGTAAGTCGAAATAAAAAAATTGAAAAAATCGAGTTGTATTGTTACCTTGTTTCGCTTCTTCTTTCAAATTTTTTTTCTTTTATCTCGTTTATTTTGTACATCAATTTGATATTTTTTAGAATTTGAACACTTGGGGCAAAAATCGAAATTTTCCCCATTTTGGGATTGGGGGGGGGGGGGCTGAGAAACGTCCCTCCAAAAGTCATACAAAATTCTGAATAAGCTTTGCATTTCTGAATTTTTTTTTCAGTAATTTAGAAATGTTATTCTAATGTTGAATTGTTTTTACTCGCTTAATTCATATGCTATATTTAGAAACGGTATTCATTTTAAGCTGATCAAATTGTATTATATTTTACAGGGATCAACGTAACTCGAACAATCTTTTCCATTGGCACTTCTTCAAAAACTCCATTAATCAAAACGAAGGCGGAGGATTCGAGATCATGTTGCCTTACGTTTGGTCTTATAACGAAAATTACACTCACACCGTCGTCCAAGAAGATAATTATTGGGAATCGAATAGAAATTTCGCTTTCATCGTCGATGGCCACTACGCTCAAGTCAATATGACTCGAAACAATTTCCAAAATAACGAATGCAAAGGTATGGTTTTTCCAGTCTCATCGCAAAAATATGTACTTCTCGACTAATATGACTATTTGCTCGACTAGATGGCTTGATATCGTTACGTGGAATGGAAAAATCGATGCGAATCACTCGAAACAAGATCACCGGTAATACGGGCACGTACATGGTGGAATTCAAGGCGAACAGTCAGTCGGAGATACGAGGCGAACTACGAGCTAAATTTTATGAAAATACTCTCAAACATAATTCTCCACGAAGACAAGAGGTATAGTGGATAAAATCGCCATCTTTAAAAAATTTCTAATCCCAAATGACCATATTTTATTCCATCGTTTCGCAGATTGCAAGCAGTTTGATCCTATTCGACGGTATCCAGCGTGTTCGAATCCAACGAAATCTGATGTCGAGTAATAGTCTATCGTATTCGTTGGTAGCCGGCGTGAAAACCGCCCGGATCGATAGTCAATTGGACGTATCGGAGAATTGGTGGGGTACAACGGAGTACTCGAAAATCAAACGGCAAATATTCGACTTCGACGACTGGAACGATCACGCGTTAGCCAATTTCCGGCCTATCTTAATCGAAGATGATTTCGATTCTTCGGTTTCGGTGAGTTGGACGATGATTAAACAGGTGCAAGTTTCTTCAGAAAATGTAAATTAATAGGTATTTCGTATCGCGCAGGTCTCTTGGGAAAGCATTACAGAACTGGATGTAGATAATTTATCGGGCAGATTGCTCAAATCGTTGGTGATCAAGAAACGCGATCAGCCTTACGTAATCCGAACCGATTTGACGGTTATGCCTGATGTAACGTTAACTATCGAGCGTGGTGTTACGTTGGAGTTTGGTCCTAGAGTCGGATTGCTCGTATTGGGTACTCTGATCGCCAAAGGTAAACCGGATGATGTTATCAGGATGAGACCTTTCAAACAAGATTTATACCATAGTGAAAAATGGAAAAATGCCACCGTTGCTAAAAGGTAACATTTTTTTTTGTGTTTTGAAATAAGTGTTGAACTTAAATGTGATTGTATTTGTGATTTTTAATCCTTTAGTAAAGTTCGTCTGTGCGCTGAAAACGTTTGTACCGGGCCAGGTAGCGGTAAACGTGTCAGAGAAGGATTTTTGGAGTATTTTAACAGCACTACGTCTCAATGGGTTCCTATTTGCGATGAAACGTTCGTCGAACAGAATGCAAGAGTTGTTTGCCGGCAGCTGGGCTTGGATAGTTTGAACGTATGGGTATCCAGAGGACGTAGATATGAATTTTTACCCAATGCTTTGACTAGAATTTGGTCGTGGCCAGAGCAGTTGCAGTGTTCTGGTGAGCAAACTTCGTTGTTTTAGAATCGATATTGGTTGAAATGCTGGTCTACTAAAACTTTTCGAAAAATGTTGCACAATTGAATGTGTACAAAAGAAGAGAGACGAAATTGGATAGGGTCCTCTTTTCTTTTGCATTATCAGTAGGAATGAGAAATGAAAGTGCCATTTTTTTTGTCATTATCATTTTTTTGCCCTAACGGTTTTTTTATTCAAATTTTTGGTTCCCAAAAAATTTAGTAAATTTCATTTCCCATAAAAATTTTACAGAAGGATACAAGAGTGATTCTCAAAACATCCTATGAAAAAAGAAATGTCAAAAAATCTCACGATGAAAGTTTTAAACAAGTTTTTCAACGAATCTCCAGTTCACCTTGAAGAGAAATTCAAAATATTATTTTAAATTCCTGATGAGTTGGTAAAAAAAAACTGTATGAAAAAAATTGGTTTGAATTTCTGTGAAGAAAACAGAAGTTGATTGAAAAATTATCCCAAAAAGATTCTTCTGAAAAAAAAAATCATTTGCCAAAACAATTATTAAAAAATAGTTAGATACTCAAAAAAATTGTTTAAAATTTCTCCATTTAAAATTCTTCTAGAAAAAATCCTCCAGAAAAGTGCTGAAAAAAACTTTCTTGAAAAATTGAGAAAAATTCTTTTTAAAAATTTATAAAATTAATTTTTTTTTTGACAAAAATCTCACAAAACAAAGTGTAATAATTGGTGGGGTTATTTTCAAATGAACACGTACAATTTTGGAGATATCTTTACGCTTAGCTAATTTTTTTTGTTCTTGATTCTCAGGGGAAGAAGAAACATTAGACGAATGTCCACTGCGACTGAACGAGTTACCTCATGTGAAGAGATACACCTGCCAGTGGGACAGCTCATTCGTATTCATTCACTGCGGAGGCACCGATCGTACAGCTGAAATCGAATATTGGGGTGGTATAAGGTAAGCGACATGATCGCAGTGATGTGATCGAGGGAAAGAAATGATATTTGTGTTGGCATTTTGTAAAATGTATTTTTTCTCGCAGATTTGCCAACAAAGAATTCGAATGGAATAATTACGGTCAAGTTCACGACCCAGTAACCCACGACGATTTCCAGCAGCCCGAATCTGTGCTTGAGCATGTGGAAGTGATCGGAGCTGGAATGCTGCACTATCACAAATCGCCGGCCATATTGGCTGTGGTGAAATCGCCGCTGATATCTTATGTGAATGTTACCCAAAGCGCATCCCATGGTATTAATCTAGTCTCGCCCGAACATAATGTCAAACTTTTGCATAACAAGTACGTAAACTGGCAGATTTTTCCGAATAAAGATGTCTAAAGGCAGAAAATATTGACTCAAAATTTTCGAATCGAATGTTACAGAGTGGAAAGCTGTCTCGATACTGGAATCTCAATCGCGTCGTTGACCGGCGAAGGACGCGAAACGACCGAAAGCTCGTTTGTACCAGCCGAAAGAGTAGATCTGCCTTATAACGTGTTCAGTTTATTAGACATGTGTGATCCTCTGAAGGAGATAATACTTCAAGAACGTGTCATGCTGTATTACAAGTACACCAATAGTCCGGTATCTTGCATCAAGATATTCCATAGCGCTTATCCAATGAAAACGTTCGGATTCAGGTATCGAAATCGTAATTTACCAACGGATTTGTTTGATTCTTCGTGTTAATGATTTGATTTCGTTTGTTGGCAGATTTTTACAATTGAACTTGTTCAATGAAAGTGATTCTCTGTCTTTGTACGATGGCAGTATTTATAACGTGTCGTCTCCGATCGTATCGACTATTTCGGCCAAGAATAAAATCAAACGACAATTCATTACGACCAAAGGACCTAGCTTGAGTGTAAAAATGATGGTCTCTGGAGCGTCTCATTTTCACGGATTCATTGCCGAAATTGTCACCTTACCTATATCGGCGATTACCTTTAGTGAGTGGTTCATTCGTAATTTATCGAAGCTCTGGTATTTCGAACGATGGAAAATTATTTATCGAATGATTCTTTATCGTATTTAGATCGAGATATTTTACATAACGTGTCGTCGTCGATATTGAAAAACAACTGGGGTGGTGCGTTGTACTATGTGAGTGCTGGCGAAGTGAATCCTCGATTTACCATGGAGAAGAATCAAATCATCGGTAATTGCGTCAGATTATATGGAAATTTTTCGACGTGCGAATCCGCTGTGACGATGGATTTGCAAAATACCCAAAACGTGTATTTTAGGGTAAGTAAAATGGCTCTAGATAAATTTCGATTCCGAAGCAGAATCGTTAGTAATGGTTTTGTTCGTGGTTTTGGTTTAGAATAATTTAATATCCGGAAATATCGGAGGATTATGGATCAAGGCGGATTCCGAAGGATCGGCAACCTCGGTCAAAGCCATCATTCACAACAATCTGTTTTCCAGCAATAAACGCAAATCGGCTTTGAAAATCGAAGGCAGAAGAAGCAGTCCGTACCAAAATGTCATATTGTATCGTAATTACTTCGCCATCAATTATTCTCCTTACGAGAACGTGATCGTTTTGAATCAGGTATAATTATGTAGTTTATGTAAATTATGGTTGTATAGTGTTTGGCGAGTCCTGCGGAGTGTCGTCGGTCATTTTGTACTGAATGAAGAGTCGAAAAAAATATTGCCAGGAAAAACATTTTTCTACAACAAAGTTTTTGAAAAAAATGAAAAAATCATCGTATGTACTTGGTAGTCACGGGCAAAATTTTTCCAAAAAATTATCATTTTTAAGTCAAAAACTGGCATTTTTACCATATTTTCCACTTCTCTTCTGAAAAATTCAAGGAAATCCTTGAAATTTCTTCAACGAGTCAAAAATCTTCAACTTTGACGATAAATTCTTAAGATTGGCAGCTCTGATACGAACAAAAGTTTGAAACAAAAGTTGCAGAGAATTGAAAAACTACCATTTTTTGTTCTACAAATTTTTTCTAATTTGCAACGAAGCAAAATTATTTTTTTGAGAAGAGAGGAACAGGTTTGATGAATGGTTGGGAACCAATGAACCGACTTCAAAAATGTATATTCAATAATAATCGCTTCCATTTGTGCTTACTATTTATAACCCGAATTAAAATACCCCTCCCAAACCTATTGAATTTCTCGACGACCTGAAATTTGTTTTATAGTTTTATGGGCACCTGTAAATAAGATCGAAAATTTTTGCATGTCAATTAATGAGTTGGTTAAGAAACCAACGCTATTAAAATCAATTCGATTTCTCCAAGTAGTAGAAAATGGCGATCAAATATCAGTACTTGATGAACACACTGTATTTATGGAATATTTTTGTGAAATTTAAATTCATCGATTTCCAAAAAAAAAAATTTAAGTTGATTGAAATATCTATGTGTGTAGTAATTTTGTCAGAATATCGATTTTTTTTAAAATATCAAAAATTGCTCATCTTCATAAATCGTATTTTCCAGGTGATGTCAAATTTTACCCTGAATTACGTTCAAAGTAACATCGGCAGCCATATTTTAGAGATTTCCGGCTTCGAACGAGTACGACAACCAACTTTGCAGACGACCTCTCATAACAGCTTCTACTGGTAAGTGTTTGCTTTTATCGAGTATAGGTTCTCGTTTCATCAGAGGTAACTCAAAACGATCGTTTTGTTGCAGGAATTACGCGGTGGAACGAGATTCGAAAAGTACTGTGATTGCCGGAACAGCTGGTCAGAATTATATCGATAATGTGTTCTCGAATCCGGACAACGATTACGAAATGATCACGGTGAATTCGACCTTGTGAGTGTCTCGTCTTCTTTGTTTTGGAGGTCTTTGTTGAATTAGATGTATTGACTCACTGATTTATCCAATTTTCTGCGTATAGTTCGGATCAATGGAATACTCCTCTGACACCGATCAATGCTCGGTATAACTATTGGGGATTCAACGAAACGTACGCGGTTGGCGGCCGTATACATGATCACCAAGACGATTACAGATTACTGGAGGTGGATTTCCAACCTTTTCACTTGACCAACGATACGCTTCTAGATGTAAAATGTCCTCCGGCTTGGAATCTAGTCGGTGATACTTGTTACATGTACGTTGGCGCTCCGATGGCGTTCCACGATGCTCGTGATTTTTGCTCGGTAAGTTATATTCGAAGTTTCTACGAGAAAATTCCACTCTCGAGTCTTCAAATTTGAATTTCGTGATAATTTATTTTCTACGATGTCTGTTGCAGTCTGTGAATGCATCGATGCCTTACGTAATGGTCAGCTATCATACTCTGTATCAGTTCTTGAAACATCAGGAAGAAAGGTACATGTTTTTCGACGCGGTTTGGGTACAGAATTTGAACAGAATCAACACGTGTACAGCATTCGTACGTAATACCATCGAAGAAGACGACTGCCAGCATTTGCACTCGTTCATATGTGAAATGGGTGAGCTCCCGGAGTAATTTCTCTACCAAGTGTTAATATATCGTTAGCTATAATTTGTAATTTTTTCTTCAGATCCTAAAGTGACGCTGAATGTATTGAGTTGGAGGCACGACGTACTTACCATTGCAGTCTTCAGTTCGATCGTGTTGGCATTTTTATTGCTGTCTTTGGTGGCTGTGTTGTGGTATTCGAAGTCGAAACATCGTCACACCGAAAGGTTACAAAGAAGGAATTCGATTCGTCAGTCTTTGAATTCGTTGAGGTCCATATCGTCGTCTCAGACAGCTTTTAATGATTTTGCATATAAAAGGAAAACATTATCGGTAAGTGGTTTTCCCCCTCAATTTTCATGTCATCTAGAAGTATTCAAATTGTATTCAATCATTTTTGGAATGAATCATTAAATCGTTAGTTGTAAATAAAAATTATTGCCCACTGACCCTCCTTAAGGGTGTACTTTAGTAGGTAATTTAAGTAGGCAAAAAACAATAGAAATTCCGATGTATTACTTTAATTTTGAAAATATTATATGTTCAGGGGCAAACGAATCTTTCACTGACCAGGACACCGGAATACAAGAAAATGAACGGCAGCGTAGATTCGATGGATAAATCTCAATTCAATTCGTCGTTGGAAGAAGATACGCAGAGTTACGACATATACGAAGCTCACAATCCGAACGCTGCAGCTTTGGCGACCGCAGCCGCAGCTACAGCTGTAGATAGGAATAAAAATAATTTCATAGATCTCTCGTATCAAAATCATGGTGAGTGAATTCGTCTACGAAACGTCTCGTCTTTTTTTCTTGAAATTGCTTCAGCCTCGACTAATTTTTTCACTGTTTCTGTGTCGCCAGGTTACCGAACTAATTCTAGTTTCGCGTCGCACGACGACGACGACAGATGGCCTTCCAGCAGCTACGTGAATAACTGTTCGACGTTACCACTGGCCAGTAATTTAGAAATCTCAGCAGCCGAGCCGACCGTCAGTACGATCAGCTCGAAGCAAGACTACCAGCGTGATAACGAATACCAAGAGTATTACGAAAGGCCTAAAAGCTCGGCTACCATACTAGAAACAAATTTCGACGTTTTGAAGCCGTCCATTGCGTCGAGATCGAAAAGCGAAACCTTATTGGAGACGAATTTCGATTACATGATGCCTTCGCAAGACGTCAAGTACAGCGCTCAAATGAACGACGTGTTTTCTCCCAATACCGTCAAATCGAAAAGTCAACCTTTGGAGACGGCGATGTAGAAGGGTAATTTAATTTCCCTTTTGTTAATTGTGATATGTTTTATTCGTTTCCTTAGTACGGGTTTCTTTTTCGTAAGAAACGATCTCAAATACGTTACGAATCGAAGAAAATGCGTATTTTTTTACTCTTAATTCGAGTGCGTATCAAGTTTGAACTTTAAAAGCCAAGATCGTTTGTAGATGTTTTTTTTTACCACGTTGAAGGAATTTTGTAATGCATTTTTTTTATTCGTTTTCATTTCGTGTGCCCTCCCCTCTTCCCCCTTGAAGAAACATTTAGTTTTAATTGATCACCGATGTAATGTAAGTATCGTTTAGGTTTTTTTTGTACTATAGCAACGTGTTCGTCGTTGTTAGTTTTATTTTTATAAGTTCGAAAAACGTACGCGTGGTTAGAAAATTAGGACAAGGCGAAAATTTGAGCTTTTGTCCTTTGTGCTAATGATTATCGTAAGGTAACATGCGTGGCTGTGTCATGATACAGTTTGAATTAATTGTTTTCGTTATGACGAATTTTTGGTCTCGTTATTGTTGTTTTTTTTGGGACCAACCTTTTTAATACTGTCACAGAGACCGTCGATTGTTTTCGTTTTCAAAGTGCGAAAATTGTATTTATTTATTGTGATATTTTATTTATGTATTTTGAAGGAAACTTGTTTTTTTATTTTATTTCGCAACGTATTATGTATTTTTAGAAAAAAGACTTGATTTTTTATATGTAGATAGCTAGATACTCCGTCCCTAAATGTAAAAGATGTATTTTTTTATACCACTCACTGCCCTGTTTGTAATTTGTGTTTTATGTGATAATGAACAAACAACTTTTTCCATTAGATATCGTTTTATTCGATTACAAAAAAATATTAATGTCGAAATTTATTTTAACGAATAAATTGAATGTTATTAAACGATGAAAAACTTTCAGTTACCTACATAAGTTTAGAATAGTTGGTGATTCCTGAAAAAAATGCGATAGATAAGGTACAGCAATGTTACCATTTTTAGCTAAGTACGGAGATAGCATGTTGGCAACCCTGAAGCGACGTCTCTCGTTCATGACATAGTTTACTACTCGCAGGTAAAGTACACTACATACACGAAAAATAAGCAAAAAAAGCATCATAATGGTATCAAAGGGTAACTTATCTATCTAACTTCAGTATGCCGATGAGTCTGTCTTTCAAGCGATGTCGTATTAAGTGAAGGTGAACTATCATTCATATCGACACTGATGAGTCATGGGGAAGAGACTTCTAAGAGATAGAAAGAATGTGCAGTCAATTAGTCACTGCGGGTAGATTACCAAGGAATGGAATGGAATGGAATGTTGCTCGGTGTGACAAGTGACAAAGATCATTGTATCTCAAATCTCAAATGCTCGAAGATGATTGGTCAATTCTAAACGGTATAGTTACTTCTCGCAGGTAAAGTATGTAGACCACGTCTATATAAGCAATTTGTGCACTTCCAATCTTCAGTAGTTACTAGTCGGCGTCGGTAGGGTGTCGTGATTTTTCTGGTGGGCATGAACCCTTCCAAGGTAGCCTGGGAGAGTGGGAGTCGACCCGCCTTCGCTATGCGCTTCCAAGGTGTGTAACCGTCAGGTTAGCCTGGGAGTGCAATAACTATTATGTTCAAGAGTAGTGCACTATATACTCCTTTTTAGATATGTCAGCTGAGCAGAACTGATCCTCTGTAGAAGGAAATCAGCTGTTTTTAGATGACCAAATTAAAAAGGAGTAGTTTACATCTCTTAGGGAATCTATGTAGCGAAAACTATATGAGTAAAACGCACATCGGGTGGGTGGTTGAGACTTCGGGGCCTTGGAGACTGGAACAATTATTCGTTTCCCAACCCCCCTCCCTCACAATTTTAGAATCGTTTACAAATATATTTTCGTTTGGTGGAAAACTGAAAAGTTACCTTAGGGAAAAAGGATTTTTTGGGGATTGGACAGTAGACTAGTTGCGTTATTATTCATTCATACAGTGGATTAAATATTGTTAGTACCACTAACTTCTAATAGATAGCGCTATTTGGCACTATAAAAGCAGTAGTGTAAGCTTCTGTCAATAGATAGCGCTAGAAGATTGAAAACAAGGCGATCTTTGCAAAAGCAAAAAAACGTGATAGCACTAAGGTGCCTTTCATTCATTTAAAATTCTCATTACCTTATTTGAGAGTATGACGTCATCAGCGAATCATTGTGGATTAAGTTTTATTCTAAATACAGTGTAAGTCTTTTTGCCTGAATTCGTGAACGTTAATTCGAGTCTTAAATTTTTCATTTTTCATCTTGAAACTTGAATTTTTTCTATACATATGACACAAAGTTTATGAAATTACTAGCTTGGGAAAACTGCAAAATACACTATACAAAGGCCTTGCTTTTCATTAGGGTTACATTTTGCAATACATATGACACAAAATTGATAAAATTACAAGCTTGGGAACGCTACAAAATATTCATACGCAAAAAAATACACAATAATATAAAGTCCTTGCTTTTCATTAGGCCTATATGCACATAATTTGGAACTATTTCAACACATGCATCGTGCGTAGAGATACAAAATAAAATTATAAGCTTTTCAAACCTACAAAATATCTATTACGATAATACATCAAACGCCATACGCAAATTGGCTTCATCTGTTTGGATAACAAAACAAAATTGACTAATTGCAGGAAACAATTCAAATTCATTATTCAATAAAACAATTAACAACGCGAATATCAATGAAAATGAGAACTCGAAAAGCTCGGGATGACTTGGCAAATTCAAAAAAATTCTCATCGATAATTATCAAAGAAATAATACTCACGTAGCTCAACTTGTAGTCCATAATTATTGGTCATCACATCGCATTCAACTATGGTAAGTGGTACCACTGGTCGTTCAGTCCATTTTATTTTTTTTTACAAAATCTGCTCGTTGGGAATTCTATAAATCAAATAAAAACTACCGTAAATATTGATAATCGACAAATAAAGTTAATTATGAATATTAATCATGCCTAATTAGTTACAAATAAAATATTAAACATTTTCTAGAAATTAATTCAGTAATCAGTAGTTAATAGGTAAACTTCGACAAAGAAAATGTCGATTCATCATTTACCCTATTCGCTCATCTGAATCGGTGTGAAACTCTAATGGGTTAAGGTTAACGCGATACAAATTTTCATCTACATTTCGCGCAAAACTCATTTGAATTTTTCATAAGGGTAAAAAAAGAGAACAGAAAAATACCATGACGTCACACAGAGACGACAACGTTTTGAATAAAACTTCTCGCGGACGAAGGCCGCCGCGAAGTTGGGCTTTCATTAAAAAAAAAACGATGCATGAACGCGAGAAGAGGAAAAGCTCCGTTATCAAGTGTTTTTTTCATTAAAAGCTCGAATGAATGAAGAACATACGAGAGACATCTACGTTTTAAAAAAGTCGCCATTCCATTTGACATATTCTTCGCGCTCTCGTCGCTGTAGAGAGAATATTCGACTCGGAGAACGAGTCGCTTTCGACGCGATGTTAATCCTCGACTGGTTTGCGATCGTTTGACGAATACCGAAATTCGACGTATCGAAGAAGTAATCATGAAATATGCCTTTGAACGAGGAAAATAGTCGTATCGTAGTGTTGGGTTGCATACTCGCGTTGTATGTGGTTTTCGGAGCGGTCATCCTTCGTAAATTCGAACACCCGTTCGAGAAACGATTACTTCGCAATTATTGGAAAATGTACGAAGAGTTTGGCGAGAAGTTGACCAACGGAACTGCGCAAATCGACGAACTGAACTCGTTGCTGTGTGCCTACGGTAATGTTACCTCGTCTTTGGGAGTTCCTGGTAAATACGAAAGGTGGAATTTCCTGGGCAGCTTGTATTTCGTCGTTACCATCGTTAGCACAATAGGTACGTACGATATTTTTAGCATAAACGGTCGTTTATTCCGGGAACATGGTCGAAATATTCTCTTCGTAGAATTATGGAATAGTTCCAATAATTTATTCCACGAATCGTTGAGAAAAATTACTTTTAGGGATCTTTTGGAACAAGTTGTTAGTTTCAATTTCTTTCTTTTCCACAGGTTACGGAACCTACACTCCCAACACCAACGCCGGTAAAATATTCGTCGTATTTTACGGTCTTTTAGGCTGCGCCAGCGGAATACTCTTCTTCAATTTATTCCTCGAACGAGCCATCACCTTCCTGGCGTATTTCCTGCGCGAACTATACGTTAGAAAAATAATAACTCGATCGAACGACAACGAAGGCGGCTCGGAAGAGCTGCCGGAAAACTGGAAACCCAGCGTATACTCGGTGTTGGCCTGTTTACTCATATGTTCCACGATCATGATCTGCCTAGCCGTACCGATATATTCGTTGATAGAAGGATGGACGTACGTCGAATCCGCATACTTCTGTTTCGTCTCATTCGCCACCATCGGTTTCGGTGACTTCGTCGCTGCTCAGAAATCCGACTACACGTACGGAACGTTATACGTATTCGTCAACGTAGCCGTATTAGCCCTAGGATGTTGTTTTTTGTACTCTTTATTCAACGTAATCTCGATCGTACTGAAACAAATACTGAACTGGCTGATTTATCGACTCAACGCCTTGATAGAATTCTTCCACCGCGAAACAACCAACCGGCAACCGGACCGAGTACTCCGCAAGTATTCGCTCAAGATGCAAAGAGAACGTCGCAATCAGCGCCGAAGATCGAGCATAGCTATCATCAGGAGAACGTTGAAACGCAAAGCCATCGGAGCTACGACTCCGGAACGTGTCAACGAAGGCGATTTACCCATCGACGACAGAACTGCATCCGGTTTGGCGGTAGATAGAAGGCTATCTGATGACGGATTGATCTCGATGAAGGATTTTTTCTCTTCTAATCAAGTCAGCTTGGCCATTATGCAGAAGCAGTTGCAAGACAGCGCTCAGACTGTGGATCTAGGAGGATCTTCTCATTCAATTGACGAGCCTATCACGTACGAGCCCGAGCCACCGGAACGTCCCAGAGCGACCAGTTCGGTTCCGGCTATTGTAAAGTCGTCGTTTCCGGCTGGCAGATTTATACCCGGTACTATCGGTCCTTTGGCTATATTATGCGATAAATTGGGTGACAAATGAATCAAATAGATAATTAACTATGCAGATTTTCTATACTACGTTTAAATTAATAAATATACTAACTATTTTTATAAAGATTTTTGACGACGAAATGTTGAAACAATCTAAAGGCCATCGGTTCAATTTGGAAATTAGTTCGAATCACAACTTCGTGTATGTGAAAGAAGGGATTCTGACGTGGACAGGGACGGTTTCAATATTTTTCCCCAACATTTGGAAAGCATAAAAAATCCAATATGTACATCTAGTTATTTTTGAAAAATTTGGATGTTTTTTTGCAATTGTTTTTGGGAGCGGTCGGGTTGCCAGACAGTCATTCAAAAGGGAAGGGTTTTTGATGAGAAAAAAAAATGGGATTTCAATTTCATACCTAATTTATAAAAATAGAAAATTCAATCAATTTTTGATAATTCCATAAAACCCTCGATCATGGGATTTTGGCAAGAAGCAGCGACGTACTAAATTCGTACAAGATCTAAACGACCCTCACGGCTCACCCCTTTCCAAGTCCAAAAAAGATTAAAATCTCTGAAATTATTCAAATCTAAAAAAGTCAAGAATCAGCCAAATTTTCCAAATACAAAAGTCAGGTTAATCTAGTCTATTGATCCAATAAAATTTCCGTCCGACAAATTGTCTAAAAGTCAGCGTAATTTCAGAATTTCTTGACAAGTCCAAAAAATTGTTTGAAATCTCAAAAAAAATTCAAATCCAAAAAGTCTAATGTCTGACAAAATGTCTAAAAGTCATCGTGTGTTGACATTTTCAGTTTTTCACTAGTCACATGCACAAGTTTGATACTCAAATTCAATTTTTAGCTAAAGCTTCCAATTTCCAACTTCAAGCTTTCAGCTTCCGGCTTAAAAGTCACCAGCTGAGAATTACAAGATGAAAGCTGAAAGCTGGGAAGTTGGTAGTTGAAGGTTGGATTGATGGAAATTGGAAGTTGGAAGCTGAATATCTACATGTGACAAGTGAAAATGCGAATACTGTTCTCACCTCCGGCCCACTGTAGGTGTATATTTTGAGAGGGTCATTTTTTTGTGTCAACTTTGTGACATTTTCGAAGGCCAAAAAAAAATATACAGCTAGAAGGCTGAAATTTTGTTGCTTAACAGATTCGAGGTCGCTGATCACGAATATGCACTTGGATTTGAGATCGGTGCATTACTTCATGAGGTATTGGACTTTTTGTCATCATAATTTGGCATAAAAGTCCAATAACTCGAAAAGTAAGGCCCAAATCCGAAATCTGAGTTTATATTCGTGATCAGTGACCTTGAATATATTTAGGAACAAAATTTCAGCCTTTTAGCTGAATGTATATATTTTTTTTTGGCCATCAAAAATGTCCCAAAGTAGACACAAAAAATTACCCTAAAAATTCAGTCTCCTAGGTGTATATTTCAAAGAGGTCATTTTTTTGTGTCAACTTTTTGACGACCAAAAAAAAAGTTCCCGCCATTTACAAACTACCCATGAAAGTACAAAACATAGGATATGTTTTTGATCATTAAATTTTTCAAGTCCATTAAGACTTGATATTTGAAATTTTCCTGAAAATTTTCAAATTCAAAAAGTCTAAATTGTTTGTTAAACAAAAAAGTCCCCGTCATTTCCATACCACCCATAAAACTATAAAACATAGGATATGCTTTTGCTGATTTAAAATTTTTTACACTTCAAAAAAGTCTCACAAAATTTCTCAAAGTCAGTGGAAATCTAAGAATATTCCAAGTCCAAAAAAGTCAGAGAATATATCTGAAAGTCATCGTGATATCTGAAATTTTCCAAATCCAAGAAATCTGCCTGACAAAATATCAGAAGTTTCCCTGATTTATAAAATTTTCCCAATTCAAAAAGTCTGAATTATTTGTCTAACAAAAACCTAAAAATCAGAATTATCTTCGAAAATTTTCAAGTTGAAAAAGTCGATAGAAATCTGAAAAATTTTACAAGTCCAAAAAAGTCTCACAAAATGTCTAAAATTCATCGTCACAGGATTTTGTCAGATTTTTCGCAAAATTACCCATAGCAAAAGCATATCCTATGCCAAGATGGACACATAAATTTTTAGAATGACCCCCTCCTCTCCCCTCCCCTCCCCAGCCATAAGATATATCCACGTCAAAAAGGAACCCACTGTGGGCAGTTACCTACAATACTCATCGTGTAAAAGCACCCCTGGACGTGGACAGTCGAATACATCGCAAAATTTCTTAACTTAACGATCATTTCGTAATTAAAACTATTTCTAACAAATACGAAATAATGTAAACAATCATTACAAATATGTAGGTAACTATGTCGTCATCGCGAACGTGAAGACAGATAGAGAGAAAACCCGGTCACCAGCAACAGATATATTAAATACGTACGAGGAGTAAATTGCTTTATTTGTGTCGTTCGCGAAGCACTCAAAAAGTTGCGAGCTTTTTTTCTCATCAACGTTTTTATCAAGTACCGCCCGAGTGTTGTTACATTTGAAAAGTACTCATGAATACTTAAAATGTTCGTTAGTTTTATGATTACTTTTTTATAATATCCTAAGGTTATACGACCTAACGTAATATGAAAGATGTAATTTTCTCCTAGGATTATCAATGAACGACACATTTTTTTTCCTCGAACGGAGGATTTTTCCCCTTGAAAGTTCACGTTTCGATGAAAGAAAATAATACGAATGAGATCGAGTTGAAATGTAGATGTACATTTTGATGTGCTCCAGTAAAAAGTTATTTCCGATTTTTTTCCCCCACGCGAGATTACTTATTCGTGTTTAACCTTTGTATGGTCGAGTGAAATAAATTAAGCGAATGGTAGCAAGGTGAGGGATTTTCCGATGGTAATTTTTCTCGAGAAAAGTAGAGCAATCGATTCATTTTTCAAACTCCGGAAACCAACGATCATCCAGATAGTCGCCATTATCCGGGTAATCAACAATCTTCACAGTAACCTATTTAGAACGCAATTTTGATGCATTAAATAAAAATTTTCCAACATAAATACCTATCAACAGTCATTTTATGAAAATTTATGAATAAAACTTCAACTATCAACGAGTAAAATGCTCGAATAAATATTACTCAGCGAATTCTAAATGGAAAAATACAATTTGCACGATATATCTCAGCATGCTACCATTCGAGGGTTAAATGTGTATTTCAATTTTCGTTTTGAAAATAAAATCGTTAAAAAAAATGTGCTTCGAATTCATTTATGCAAGTATTCTAAAAATTATATCAATTTCCATTATGAGATTTGGCAAACGTGAAAATGAACAAAAATTAGTTTTTTTTAATTTTCACATAGCGGTTGCTACGAAATCGAGAACATGAAAAAAATCATAAAAGATCACAGACGGAACTGGATATAATTCACCGGGGGGGGGGGGGGGGGGGGGGGCTGACCTCGTCGAAGGCTTTCGATATAAATGGGGCGAGGAAGTCAAAAAATACAAAAAATATATTCGAATTGAATTAAAATTAACAAAATTGAACATTGATCAATACGTTTACATACTTTGATGCCATTTCCGCATGAAAATTGCAAAATTTCTTATAAATTTTGAAAAGTAAAATATGAAAAATTGTTTTTTTTTAGAAATGAACTGACCTGAGACGAAGTGTTGTTTGCAAAATTCTAAACAATTGTTCATCAGCTTCAAGTTTAGAAAAACTGACCTCGTCAGAGGGCTTCACTCCTCCCCCCTAGTTCCACCTATGTAAAGAATGACCATTGAATTTTTTCAAGCATTTCAAAAGTATTAAACTATTTACAGGTACAAAATATTTCAGGAAGGAACAAAAATCATTACCTATTTCAATGAGTGGCCTATCTCGTGAACTGAAGGGACAATGACAAATTTTTCGTTTGCGTTAAATTCATTATCACTGAAGTGTAAATCTGCTCACTTTAATCAACATAACTTCCCAAGTTTCACTTTTTACAAATTTTTCCAAAAAAATCAAACTCTCACTGTTCACCTCTCATATTTCTCTCAATTTCAATTTTTTATGAAATTTTTCAGATAAGAATTTACTTTTATACGTATTCTTACCTTTTTTCAATCAAAAATGATTTTCGTAACAAATTTTTAGCCCGACAAAATTGAATACAAACGAAAACTCGCCATAGTTCCTTCAGTTTACTAAATAGGCCACTCTTCACGAACTACTTTTGTTTCTCTTCTCGAGTATTACGTGTACAGATGAATTTTGTAGACGTTCCTGAAACAAAATGCATGATATTTTAGTACTGAGCCGCAAAAAAATTCTATAAATAAAATTCGTGGCAAAATATTGAGCTTTCCCACGAGTACGAGTATAAAAATGAAGATTGGGTTCGAATCGAGGCCTTTGTTGAAACAAACTTCCGCAAAAGTTTCACAACATAAGACGTAAAACTCGTACTTGTATGTAATATGCTAAGTCAACACTTTCACATCTCATTGTACTCATTAAAATTTCAAAAACCGTTTTATACGAAATAAAAAACCATATCGTATTAACCTTAACCCATTACCCAGTCTTGCGTCCGACTTATCAACAAAAATCCACTCGACATATTCCTGGTAATCTCGTTTTCGTAAATCGATTCGAATTTAAAAACGAAAAAAAAAAGGGAAATTAGAAAAAAATACATACCATTTGATTATTCAGCTGATAAAGCCTATACTGTGAGTAAAACGGCACGATTTCTTCGCCATTACACGCACTTGAGAACATTCTTTATAAAAATAAATATCCGGATGACCTTTACTCCATAATAGATAATTTTCGTCGTTCAATTACCTTTGGTGGATGTTATCGACGTATCGATTCATTCTGTAAAAATCAAATAATCGCGTTAGTGTGATGTTACTCGTATGAGCTCGCATACGACTCGGTTCGCTATTCGCAGTCCAGCTTTTGTATGAAAGTTGGGTAAAAATTAAGTCAAAATGACCGCCGTTAGAACGTTCGTGTGCGTTATTTTGGCCGCAATCGTAGCGCCAAATATTCGAGCCATTCCTTTGCAACGTTTTTACCCATACGGAGGACAATATGGCGATTCGCAGTTGTCAAAATCCAACCAGGAATCGTACTCGTCCGAGATTCAACTCAAAGTACCGGTGAAATTTTACAGCGAGGTGTACTCGTCTTTGTTCGTAAGTATCTCTCAATACTAGAGTTGCTTTTAAAATGTCTAATTGATTAGCAGACTGTATACTTGGTACGTACATCGAAGGTATGTTGTTCTCGTAAGTCAGGATTCGAGTTCATTGCCGTTTCTTCGAATTTACACCCGATGCGGTTTCTTATCAACGTACCTTATCAATTCTGAGAAAAATACAGTAGGCGTCAGAAAATTATCTGGTTTGATTAGAATATACACAAAAATTCGACGAATGAATTTAAAAAATGCAATATTACGAGAACTACCAGTTCAATTATTAGATAGGTACCTATCAAAAATGTGGAAAAGGAGCATATTTGATGAGAGAAAGGCTGTATTATTCCATCGAGGCTTCAAATACGTCCATTGAATATGGCAATAGTCGAAAAAAACTCATAAAAATTCCTTCGAGCTGTGTGACACTCGTATTGGGAATTTTCAAGAAGTTCAGATCGCTCTCCCCATTTTCAATTTCTTCTCCAACAACTAAAACTTATTTTTTTTCAACTGCAGATCAACTCCAATGGATTAGTTTCGTTCATAACTGCAATACCGCAATTCGTGAACATGCAGCTTCCCCTCGACTACCCAGTTATCGCAGCTCTGTATGCCAATACCGACATCCGACCCTCAGGCTCGACTTATTATCGCGAAACGGACGACAGCACATTGTTGAACCGCATTAGCCAAGAAATTCGCCAATTTTATCCCAATTCCGGATCGCAATTCCAAGCCACTTCTCTATTCATCGTAACTTGGCATAAAGTCGGATACTACAATCAAAAATACGATAAGGTAAGGTCATCGTAGAACCAGGAAATGTACATTTTTATCTAAATTACTATATTAGTCGATGCACCTATTATTATTCGTAGTCTTATTCGCTCGATCGCATCCACGATACGGTTTAACGCAACTTCGGTTAAATTTGTCGAAATGTCTGATTCGTTCTCAAAGGTATCGCGCACGCGAATCCATTACTTAGTTATCGCTATCGCTACGTCTCCACTGATTAGCGCCATTGAAAGTACCGCGCCGCGTTAATGATTTATTTTTAAACGATTCGACGCCTTGTGTAATCTCTTTTCGTGTTCAAAAAAGGTCAACACGTATCAAATTGTGATTGCATCGAATAACGAAGAATCTTACGTCGAATTCTTATACGCCGATGATGGAATACAATGGATACAAGGAGACGGTCAACCGGGTACCGGATTACCAGATGCGAAGGCTCAGGCAGGCTTGGTGGCAGCCAACGGTCGTGTTTACACTTTGCCAGGATCAGGAACTGACCAGATACGAAATTTAATGAGGTACCTGGGGGAAAACCTTTGATATCAGTACAAGATAAAATTTCAACGCGCGATTAACTAATTAAACATCACATTACAGACTAAGTAACACGAACGAAGCTGGTTTATGGGTATTTAAGGTTGGTCCTTACGATAACGTCTCTAACATAGAGGTGCCAGTTAGTTCGCAGATCTTGTCTGATTACGGTAATTACTCGGCCATTAATCCGCTTCGATTACTCATCAGATTTTGAGAAAATTTCCAATAATTTACCAACATTTTATGTACAGTCAACTATGGAGATCAAATTACCACCTGCGCTATCGGATTTAGTCGCTGTCATAGTCAAGCTACCTGCATGGATACAGCCAAGGGGTTCTGTTGTACTTGCAGACCAGGATTCTACGGAAACGGATTCAATTGTCTCAAAGACGGTGAGAATTTCAATTCTGGTGTCATTATTCGCCACGTAATTAAGGTGTTGAAAAGCGAAAACTTCGAAATTTCCTGCCAACGCTGATTTTCCAATAAAATCACATCTCCATTTTACAGGCGTACCTTTACGTGCAAACGGAAAAGTCACCATAGACGTAAACGGTATAAAACTGAACCAAATCGAAATTCAAGCTTACATAGTAATACAAGATGGCCGCGCGTACACAGCAATTTCCAAAGTACCGCCGACAATCGGAACTCAATTACAATTTTTGTACCCTATCACTACAATGTTGAATTGGCTTTTCGCTAAACCCATCGGAAATGGTTTAAATGGATTCCAAATCACCGGTAAGATTTTTCACCTCCTCGGCAAAATTATATTATTGCGAATTGACCAAAAATCGGATATTCGAAGGTGGCGTATTGAACCAGACGACAGAAATATTTTACAAAGAAACCAACGATCGGATATCGGTGACTCAAAAATACTTGGGTTTAGATGTAACTGATCAGCTTAGACTAGAAGCCACCGTCAAAGGGACCGTTCCACAAGACAAGCGGGAAAGCAGACTAACAGTTAACGATTACCAACAACAATTCAATTTCGTATCCAAAGGTAGGAAAAGAGTTTCGAAAGGTAACGATGTATTGCCGTCTAATTCCAAGTGGTATCTTCTTTTAGGACTGTTCCGTTCATCATCGACGTTAGTATACAGTAAAAATATAATATCAACCGGACAAGAAGAGCAATACGAAGTATCTTTAGATCAGACTATCCATTTCAACGAATCTTGTCTCCTAAATTCAAACAATATCACAACCAATGACCCGAGCCAACGACCTCAATATACTTACTACCGCGTGAAAACCGCCAGAAATTTCATAAGTTACGAAAGTCGCGAAAATATTCTACGATTCGCCGCCACAAGCAAAGTATCTTTATTAACAGGTAATTCGAAAATTTTTCCGATGGAATAGGCAAAGCATTAACTTCTTATTCAAACAGAAAATGAAGACCCCTGTATCGAAGGCCGAGTGAAATGCGTCGCGAATAGTTCATGCGTGGTCGAAGGCGATTCGTTTAGATGCGTTTGTAACCCAGGGTACCTATCATTTTCTAGAAAACGAACTTGACCGTTTAAATTTATCGAAATTACACTAAATACCTGTTTTAGCTTCCATACGACGTATTCGAGCTCCAGAACGAACGAATTTGGTTGCTTGGACGTGAACGAATGTTCCGAAGGTAAAGCTAACTGCGATCCCAATGCTTTATGCATCAACGAAGTGGGTTCGTATCAATGCGCGTGCAAAACTGGATACACTGGAAATGGATACTACTGCACAGGTAAATTCACAAATTGACGTATAATTACCCTACTTTTATAATTCAATTCAACTGTAATATTTATCACCTTTTCTTTACTTTTCAGCTTTGGAAACTGAATCACCGTGTGTGAAAAATCCATCATTATGCAACCCACCGAACAGCAGATGTGTTGATAAAAGCGATCCGAAAACTTGCGAATGTCTTCCAGGATTCCAAAAACAATACTTGAACGATCAGCAAACCGGATTCGTTTGTTCGGATGTTAACGAATGTGGATACGATTCTGGAAGTATCTGCGGACCAAATGCGAATTGTATTAATTACCCGGGCAGTTACGCGTGCTCGTGTCAAGACGGATATTCTCAAGATACGCAAGGAAACTGTCAACGAAAAGATGGTACGATCTCATTAGCTTTTTCAAGCATTGATGTTAAAATCAAAGTCGATTAAAATCACTTAATTGTTCGAATCACAAAAACCGAAAAGTTTCAACACATATAACAGTTAAGAATCCCCCCCCCCCCTAATTTTCATATACCCACAAAATTTCAAAATATAGGATACGCTTTTGCTCTTTATTTTATTTCCAAATCATTTCTATACATCAACCTACCCACTTGTATGTCTGACAAAATGTCTAAAAATCAGCATTATTTATATAATTTTCTACCTTCAAAAAGGCAGTAAAAATCTGAAAAAAATTTCAAATTCAAAAAAGCATGATAAAATATTTAAAATTTAATTTTCAAAATTCAAAAAGACCAAATTGTTTATCTGGCAAAATGCTTAAAATTCAGCATCACTTCAGAAATTATTCATGTTCAAAAAGGAAATGAAAATCTGAAAATTTTTCAAAGCCCAAAAAAGTCTGACAAAATGTCTATAAGTCATCATGATGAATTTGCAAACAAACAAACAAACAAACAAACAAACAAACAAACAAACAAACAAACAAACAA
>FIZU01044772.1:0-13011 GCA_900064475.1 Pseudococcus longispinus
CAAAGGAGATTAAAAAGCGTTTGTGAAAGTTTCAAAAATTGAAAGTTGAACTTTTTTGAGCAAAGCTTAACTTTCAAGAGCTTACACAATTGCTGAGCTATAATTTAAAAATTTACAAAAATTCCTGCGAAGAGACATTTTTGTGGAACACTGAAAAAATGTTTTTTTGTTGTGGGATCTCAGAACCCCGAGGGGAAGTACTTCGTCATCACCCCAAAATTTTGACCAAAATTTTAAAAAAACATGTAGCATATCGTTTGTTAATTTTTCGATAGCGCTGAGTCTGAATATCGTCTTACTTTTTTGATAGGACCCTTCTCAAGCCCCCCACAAGCCCCCAAATTTTGAAAAAATCAACAAAATCAAAAAAGTTGCGTGGCATATCGTTTGTCATGTTTTTCATAGCGCTAAGTCCGAATATCGCTTTACTTTGTTGATAGGACCCTCCTCAGCCCCCCCCCCACAAGCCCCAAATTTTGTTGTTGATTTTTTTTTCAAAATTTGGGAGCGTTTGGGGCTTGGGTAGAGTCCTATCAAAAAAGTAAATCGGTATTCGAACTCGGCACTATAAAAAACGTGACAAACGATACGCCACATAACTTTTTTGATTTTGTTGATTTTTTTTCAAAATTTGGAGGCTTGTGGGGTTTGGAGAGGGTCCTATTACAACGGTGGTTACCTTTCTTTTGGATTAAGGGAAACTGATAAAAAAAATTTGAGCAAAATCGGACCGAATTGACATGAATGACCTTTTTGAATTTGGAAAAATTTAATTTTTTCAAAATTTGACTTGTAGTAGGCCTAAGGAAATGGAAATGACCAGTAGTGTTCAGGGGTAGGGAGACTTTTAATTTTTTTTTGAAAATTTGCATCAATAATTTGACCTATACAGGACTCTTGTCTCATTTTGACTCATTGGTATTTCAATTTTCATCTTTCACTTTTCAATTCATTCACTAGGGATACTCTGACACAAATAATTTTGGAATAAGGGCACGTATAACTTTTCAATGCATTTGTTAAATGTCATACATTCTTGTCTCTTTTTGAAACATTCAATTTCATCATTTTTTTGTCATGGCTGTTGTTTTGACACGTGTCATTTTTGACCTCTTGACTTCAGCATGGCACCTATGTGTTTACGTACTGGAAGAAAATTATGCAACAGTGAACATTGAAGATTAAGAACGCTGACTTGACTCAACTTCACTCAACCCCTGCCTCTTTTTAAACTTTGACAGCCATAAATTTTTATCAATAAATGTTTTCAACGTCTTTTTTTACGACCGTCATAAAACCATGGCAAGGAGTAGGCTATTCATCGGTTACCATACATTATTCTGTACAAGTTGGATACCTATTTAAGATTTTATATCAAGTTAACAATGCGTACCTCGTAGCTTCCAAGAGTTTCAGTGTAGATATCTACCTACCTACCTACCTACCTACCTATCTAAAGAATATATTATAATAATGATGTCATAAAAAAATCATGTTTTACGACTTGACAAAGTTGCGAAATTAATTTCAGTATCCTAGGATCTTGTAAGCTATTTTCTTCGATCATTACTATCGTCCAATAGTAGGTACAACTGGATTTGATAGTGGAGACTGTGGGTGGGTACAAAATAAGACCAAGTTTTCTTGAAAGCTTGAAGAGAAAAACTTTAAAATTATGGATAGGTATTTTGCTATTAATTTTTATTGAATGATAAAAAGGTAAAATAAAGAACTTATCAAGTCCTACGATTTAATAACTGCTCAATAAAATAATAAATTTAAAGAAAAGCAATAATTAAAATATTATCGATAACAGGAAACTAAAATTTTCTACAGAAAATAAAAATAATTAAAATCTTGAAATTAAATAAAACTCTTAAACATAAAAAGACACGTAGGTCTAGGTACCTGTCTATCTACATAGATGAATGCGAATATAAAAAAAATTGAGAATTATTTTGGAGAAAAATTAATTCGCGAACCTTTTGGCTGAAATTCGCTGAATTTGTGGATTATTCAATTACAAATAGAATACCTGAAAGCAGACGAGAGTCGAGCATTCACCTTCCCAGGTCAACTTTTTCTTCTTTTGAGGGCATTTTGAACTAATCTCAAACAAATTGAAAAATCTGGAAAAACCCTGATTTCTTACTGGAGACTCCAGATCGACTATAAAATGTGAAATGTAAAATTCTGGACGTTGATAGGGGAATGAAATTCAATTTTTGGCATCTGTTTTGAAAATAACGCATTTTCAAATATTTCGCATTTTTGCCAGAATTTAGACAATTTTTCGTTTAAATTTTTAAAAATTCGCCAAAAATCGAAAAATAAACTTGAAAAGCAGAAAATTCATGTCTCATAATGGCGGAGAGGGGATTTTCACGTTGTGTTTTTGCATCACAAATTTTTTTTAGGCTGGATGATTTTTTCGATTTGAAAAATTTCAGATATTCTTCTAAGCCAGATGACTTTTTGGAATCGAAAACTTGCTGATTTGTATGGGAATTTGTAACACGAATATTGCAACGTTTTTTATTGCATTTCAATTAATTTTACAACATTTTCAACAAATTTTAGGAATATTTTCATTATGTTTACGAGGGTTTCGATAATTTTACGAATTTTTTGACGTTTCAGCAAAGTTTTAACCAATTTTTCTGCAAATTTGAGACAAATTCGGTTGGGAAATCTTTTAGAGGGGGCTGTAGCCTCCGTACCTCCTCCAATGCTGGATGAAATTTGAATAAAAATACAAATAAAAATTTTAAAAAGTTGGTACGTATTCTAAAAAAATAAAATAATAAATATCAAATTACCCATCAACTTTTTTTTCATGAAGAAATTGGTTCGCTGCCACCAGGAGGATCAATCGAGATACTACCAATGTGAATACAAGTACCCCGGTAACTAAAATATTCGTAAACGTTTTCTTCTGAAGACGCAGATACACAATTCTGAAAATTGGGTCCCAGGTTGCAAAGTAGGCCATCAGATCCTTGAGTTATTTTTGTTTCTCGACGGGTGCTATATAGCTCAAATCGGAGGTTTTTGCATTTTCCTGAGATATCTTTTAGGTTCGGATAAAGGTCCTTGGGTTCATATTTCGCCCCAACTTGTTGACAAATATAATCCCTGTCTACGGTGAATGATGAGAAGCAGATTTTATAACTAAAAACATTATAAAAAAGATAAATATACACAAAGTGGTAATCTACTGGGCTGTTTTTTCCCTTTTAAACGATAACAACGAGAATAGGTAAATCGAGCATTGAAAGTGCCTCATGGTCAGTGCTTGGGTGGATCGTTTTGCAGTTTTTTTCGAAAGTTGAATGAAGAGGGGTAGCTAGGAAGTTACGAAAAATAGTCTTAAATAAAGATGCTTTTGCCCAAAAATTCCATAAGGACACAGTTTTCATAATTTCTTATTTTTCAACAAATGGATTTGATCACTTTTTTAATGGTTTGTAAATTTTGATTCAGAAAATTAAAAATCGCACAATGCTTTTCCCTTCATTTTTGAAAAATGGGTGGAGTGGAGATCGCGATTTTCTGACTTGATATATTCAGTAACAACTGCATTGAACATACTTTCTTTTTTCGTATTTCACTAAAACATTTTGAATGATTAAGAAATGATACAATAAATGTTTCAATAATACTTTTCCAGAGTGTAAGCCACGAGACACAATTTTTATCGAAGCTAGTTTTTTCCCCGGAGTCCACTTTCAAGCGATTTGATACTTGAGCGTAAAAATAATTTCTAGTTTAATCTGAGGTTCAATTTGAAAAAAATCTTACTATCTCTCAGTGTTAAATACGTCTTGCTCTATTATAGAAAAAACTCCAGAAGACGTCAAGTACACGAAACCAATTATTATTCCGAAAATGCTTACAACTCGAATATCGCGTAACATTTTATCGCCTGTACGAATATCTAGGTACTTCTTCAATGAAACGAAACATGCAAAATACTGGAGACTGCTTAGTGATTTTATAATCGAAAAATCCTACGCAATTTGAAAACTGACGTGAATCATCATTCAGGTGCTAGGAAATCTGTACGAGTACTTAGGTAGATAGGTACTACATAGATCGATTTAATGACTCATCAAATGATTTTACAAAACGTACGATATCGTTCATTACGCACATACGTACCTACATGCATTTTATGATCACAGCTGTTGCGATAGGTATACCTATGTAAAATGCAAGCGATTTTTCAACGAGCGAATCGCGACACATTGAAAATCAATAGGAATACGATATTCGAACAGTTTTCGAAAGAAACTACGAAACAAGTTCTTTATCGACAATTGAGAAAGATTAAAATCGATGAAAAAAATGTTCGTATCAAAAAGTCACGCCAACGAGGGTACCTAATTCCCTTTGATATGAAGATTTTACCTATTTCTCGATATTTTGAAGCTTGACCCCTCTGTCGAATTGTTGCCTTTCTCAAAAGTATGCATATATTCTGGAGCCTATAAAAAAATGGTTAAGTGGTTGGCCATACCTATTGCTTCTCTTCAAAATTGAAGGAGCGGAAGCCTTTTGAAACAAATTTTGAACCAACCTATCTAAAACTAGTAAAAGTTTCCAAGATATTCAAATGGGTACAATTTTTTCAAATATTGGTATGGAAATTTTCTTTTTTAGGGTTCGGTGTGATATGATAATCCATATTATGACTCAAAAAATATAAGTAAACCGAAGGTCGAATCATAGATGTGTCCTCTCTTTGAAATAATTTAAAAAAAAGAAAGTTCAAAAAGTCATCTGACACTCGAATGACTTTCTGGATGTGAGAAAAAGGTTATAAAGTAAGCTGCTGATATTTCCTGGATGTGAGAAAAAGGTTATAAAGTAAGCAGCTGATATTTCGAACTTGGAAAAATTTAGGACTTGTTGAGATTTCAAACCAATTTTTAGACTTGGAAAATTTCAGAGACATTTTGTCAGACAGATTTTTACCTAAACCTAACTTTTGGATATTTTGTCGAAATTTTTTGAATTTGGAAAATTTTTCAGATTTCTACTAACTTTTTGTGCCTGGAATTGGATTTCGAAAAATTTTCAAAAGATTCTATTACGAAATTCACTCACGAAAATCCATTACGCTGACTTTAGGATATTTTGTCTGACTTTTTGAACTGGGGAAATTTCAGAGATAATGCTGAATTGAATAGTCGAAATCAAAGGGGATAGACAGGGGACCGCCTTTAATTCTCCAGGTCTGGCTCAGTTATCAATAAAATTTCGATTTTTGGAAAGGGCACTTAAGAAACCACCCAAAACGGGTTAATTTTCAGCTGCTCGAGTTGATTTTTTGATTTTAGGTAAATTTTTGACTGTTTAACAAACGCTATGAGGGGAAAATTGGAAATGTTGAAAATAAGTTATTTTCGAAACGAAATGCTGAAATTTAATTCCCTCTCCACACCGATGTCTACAATTAAATTTCACATTTTTCAATCAATTTGGAGCTACCAACGAGAAATAAATTTTTACAATTTTTTTCCAGTTTTCTCAAATATGGTTTATTGGGGTAATTTAATTTTTTTTGCTATTAATCACGAATTGAGTATTTTTGACTTTGGAAAATTTTATTAGAAGGCCCTTATTTTCAACTTTTGAATTTTTTTACCTCCATTCTCCAAAACTGTTTCTTTTTATGTGAAAATAATTCCCTATTTTTTATTCTTTCCCTAACTGAATTTCAAGTGTTGCCTTCAAGCTCATCATTAAAAAAAAAATTAAATGAAAATCATACAAAATTTAAAAATTTTTGATTTTTTTTTTCATTTCAGGCTTTCTCATTTATTCTCTTCTCTCTGATCAAAAATAATCACTAACATTTTTCATCCCCTTCTACATTTTGATAAAATTGAGAGTTTGAGGGGGTTCAAATTTCAGCTCACTCAAGGAGTTTCCTGTTTTCTCATTTGAGGCGATAAGAAAAATCAACTTATTTTTGGGTTAAAATTCACAGTTTTTAGTCAAAATTGCCATTTTTTTGTCAAAATTGTCATTTTTGTCCAAAATTATGGTTTTTTGTCATTTTTCATTTTCTAGTTCAAACTGTCATTTTTGGTCAAAATTGTCATTCCAAGGTAAAATTGTCATTTTTGGTCAAAATCATGTTTTTTTTGTCATTTTTCATTTTTTAGTCCAAACTGTCATTTTTTTAGTCAAAATTGCAATTTTTTTGTCATTTTTCATTTTCTAGTCCAACTGTAATTTTTGGTCAAAAACGCAGTTTCCGTCAATGTTGTCATTTTTTTTGTCCAAACTGTTATTTTTTGTCAAAATTCTAATTTTTGGGTCGAAATTGTCATTTTAAGATAAAAATCGTTATTTTTGGTCAAAATTGTCATTCCAAGGTAAAATTGTCTTTTTTGGTCAGAATCATGTTTTTTTTTGTCATTTTTCATTTTCTAGTCCGAACTGTCATTTTTTAAGTCATCTTTCATTTTCTAGTCCAACTGTCATTTTTAGTCAAAATCGCATTTTCTGTCAATATTGTAATTTTTTTGGTCCAAACTGTTATTTTTTGTCAAAATTGTAATTTTTGGGTCAAAATTGTCATTTTAAGGTAAAAATTGTTATTTTTGGTCCAAATCGTCATTTTCGGTCAAAATTTTCATTTTTGGTCAACATTTTTATTTTTGGTCAAAATTATGTTTTTTTTTTCATTTTTTATTTTCTAGTCCAAACTGTCATTTTTTAGTCAAAATTGCAATTTTTTGTCATTTTTCATTTTCTAGTCCAACTGTTATTCTTGGTCAAAATTGTCATTCCAAAGTGAAACTGTCATTTTTGTTCAAAATTGTCATTCCAAGGTAACAAGTGTCATTTTTGGTCAAAAACGCATTTTCTGTCAATATTGTCATTTTTTTGGTCCAAACTGTTATTTTTTGTCAAAATTCTAATTTTTGGGTCGAAACTGTCATTTTAAGGTAAAAATCGTTATTTTTGGTGTAAATCGTCATTTTTTGTAAAAATTGTTATTTCAAGGTAAAAATTAAGTAATTTTAGGATTTTTCAAAAATGTCATCAACATAAAGTCAGATAAAATGTCTAGAAGTCACGGGAAATGTCAGCATTACGGACGGACAGATGGACAGACGGACACGTCGTGGATTTTATATATATGGATGGTTGGATGGATGGATGTAGAGGGCTGAAACTTCCTAGGATTTATTTCTTCATGAAAAAGAACAACTTCTGAGGTGAGGGAGGGGGCGGAGCTAAACAACCCAAAAAAAAATTCAATTTTCACCAAGTATAAATAAGGGACTTGGATGAGATAAACTCTTTTGAAATTTTCCAAGTGCTAAAAAGTCAAGTTGATCCAGTCTAACATAATGTCTACTTGTACAATTTTTTATAAGTCAGATAAAAGCGAGGTAAACGAATGTCTAACAAATTGTATGAAAGTGAGTGTTTTTTCAATTTTTTCAAGTCGCAGATTGATCCAAAATAATTTTGGCCTGACCAAAAGTCTAAAAGTCAGAGTGATTTCTATTTTTTCAAGTCCAAAAAGTCTAATTTTTTGACAAGATATCTAAAAGTCACCGCCAGCATGATTTGTGTAAAGCTGCCTGACAAAACCATGTCCAAAAAGTCCAATGTCTGACAAAATGACTAAAAGTCAGTATGACTTCTGAAAGTCTGTCTGACAAAATGTCTAGAAGACAGCGTGATATCTAAAATTTTTTTCAAATCCAAAAAGTCTAATGCCCTATTTATCTACAAGTCAGCATGATTTCTGATTTTTTCAAAGTCCTCATAGTAAAAGGCATATATCTTAATGCTGAAGTCAACGAGACAGAAAAAAATACTATTCCAGCCTCTTACAACCCTTCTTTAACCCATACGTGTATTATGAATTTTTCCAATCATTCTGAAGTCTCCACTCTCCAGCGAAAAATTAATTTTCTCCAGTTCTCTAAAATGGCTCCAAAATAAAGGAAAATTAAATTGGTCAGTTGAAAATTTTACTTTCTTTCAATACCTACTTATTTAAAGTAGTTCAGTCGAATAATCCACGATTTCTGCAAATTCCAGCTAGAAGGTTAGTTGGGTTTTTTGAGAAGGGAAGTATTTTGAAGGTTTTAATTGGGCGATCAGAAAGTGTAGAATCCAGGAGCTTCGCTCTTCTAACAAAGAAATCCTCTAATTTTGGATTTCTTCTCACTGAAATATTTATCAAAACGAACTAGCTGACGAAATGACCATAACATCTCTCACCTGTCCCCATTTCTCAGCATCCCTAATCCTATTTCAGACCCAAAAAAACTTCCCAAATCTAGGGACACATCAATCCCATCAACACTTCTGGGATCGTCCACTCAAAATAATAATTCAAATCAATTAAGAAAACCATACCCCTTATCTTCTCTCAAAATTAACATGTTTCTATTCAAATATTGACATTTTTAAACCCTCTAATCGATAAAGTTCGACTACACTTGGTCGGGAATGGCATCACAACGTCCCTTTTGTTCGTGGCACACGTTTTTCTCAAAAACACGTTTTTTTTCTCCTTTTTTTTTTTTACTCAACGCCTATACAACACATAACACGGTTGTATTCGTAAAGAAGACTGTTTTCGTATGCGAGACACGTCTCTCTGCTTTAAATAATCCAACGAAGAGATCTGGCACGAAGGTATTATTTGATCCCATGTTTGATAAAGATGTTTTCTTGGAGAAATATTACCTTTATCTGACAGTTTACATAGCTTATCTTCATTAGTTTAACTCTCTCTTGTATACACGATGCTTCAATTTTTCCGATGTCATGCGCCACTTATAAATTATTTATTTCTTCAATGTGTATTAGTTTCGTTCATCGCTTTCCCATCCCTTTTCCATCTTCGACAACGAAAAAATACCCCGATACACTGACAAAGCGGTCCAAAGTTCGATATTTAAACGTGTATTCGATACCCACCGAATCGACGTCGTGGCATAGGATTTAGCAACCTTTTGGAAAATTACAAACGTATTGGTAAGTTTTCCATTGCGAACGTCGAGCTTTTACACGTACCTAAGTAGGTGAGTAATTTGATGATAAACGATATTATTGAAAGCTTTACCAAGTGCCAAATACATTTTGAAAAATTCCCCAACCCAATGAGCTTATTTTTAATACTGTCGCGAGATGAAATATCTTTCGTTAATGTCTCAAGAGTTCAACATCCTGCTTCTGGGGGTTTTGCGTAATTTTTCAAGCAATTAGACGAATATTAATAATGATTATTTTTACAGATTTTATAATTAGCGACCGAAAATCTCCACTATTCGCGATTTCCGCCAATAAAGTGGTTGAAAAACATATTAAAATCATTTCCAAGTCGTATTTTGTACGTGCTGGGATAAAAATCGACGAAATATTCGTCGTTAATTAGGTACCAACATTATACTTATTTGGGCCCTGGTCCTGGCGATGGCATCGCGTCGTGTATGCCAAGCTCATTTAAAATTCACCCCTTAGTTCGTATACGCTGCGCTGATTAATTTTTCAAATTCATTTCCGAAATTCATCACAAAGCAGAATAAAAATTTTTCGCGTACTTTGCATTATCAAGGGAATAGGTATGGGATGCGCGACGCGACCTTCTCTTATGTTCGCTGTTTTGTTGATTACGAGGGGAACGCTTGTTAATTTTAGCATCGCAAAGCGTCGCGGGAGCTGGCGAACTCCTTGTAATAAATGTAATTATTACATTATACCTGTTGTTAACATATCAAAGAACAACCGTGACTGCAGTGTGCAGAAAAGGTTGGAATAAAACGTTAATCTATATGCAAATTATTACCAAAAAGCGACAAAATGATTTGAGCAGAGGCTGGAAGTGTTGCCGAATACCAAAAACTAATATTTTTATGGATGGGTGTAAAAATATTTGAGAAATTTTCGACGAAATTAAACAGATTCTGGATTAATATTGAAATGGTTCGATTACTCGTCGCAATTTTCAGCATTTTGAGTATTTTTTCGACGAATCATCATCTGGTGAAAAAATTGATCAAAATTTGAATTTAGATCAAAAATTAGTAATTGGAATTTTAAGACTCAAGTTTGAACTTTTACTTTACTGTATTTCCATCTATTTTCCAAATAAATATATTTTAGACCTAGTTAAACGTGGTTTGTGTAACCACAATTTCCTGTCAATTTTCTAAATAATCAACTCATAATTCCAGAAATTTTCTTCAAATCCAAAAGGTCAATTAAGGTTAGAAATTCTCTGAAATTTTCCAAGTCCAAAAAACTAGAATCTCCAAATATTTCAAGCCCTCAAGTCAGAACTAAATTTTTTAAGTCTAAGAAGTCAAAATCTGTATCTCATTCCCTTTTTTTCTCTTTTTTTTTTGGCTCACAGTTCTGCTTTTACAAGAGAGAGAAAATTCATAGATAGGTACAAAAAAAGTAAACAGAATTCCCCAATTTTCCAACTCCAAAAAGTCAGAATCTCTAAAATTTTCCAAGTTTAAAAACTTATTTTGTATAAAAAAAGTAGAGAACAAGTCAGAATCTCTGAAACGCGCGTAATTTTTTTTTTAGAATTTTTCTCAAATTTTTTGAAAATTCATTTTCTTTTTTCTTTTTAAAAAAAATCAATCAGGCCGTCGCAAATTTTTCAATAATGATTTTCCCTTGTTTTATAATTTTGGAAAATTTTCAACATAATTTCACAAATTCACAGTAATAACTGGTCATGCCACGACAAAGGGTTTCGGTGGTTTGGAATTTTTATATAAATTTAAATTTTTTTCAAATTTAAAAAAAAAATGCAATATTTTTAAGCAATTTATGAAAAAAAGATTTCTTCGGATTGGAATCGAGTGGGAGGGGGATGAAAAGTCTAAATCCTCAAAAAGCGCATCAAGGACCCTTACAAAATTTGCATCTGAAAAGAAGCCCTCCTCAGCCGATTTGGATAGACTGAGCAATTGAGCATGACACAAGGTTTTTCAAAGTCCAAAAGTTACAAAATGGCTGTTTTCTCCCCACTTAATTGCTGTAGCACACTGGTTTTTGGTCAAGTGGTGCATCTTTTAATTATGTGTCGATCAGTTTTCGTTTCGATATTTTTTTGGCGGGTTATTTAATCCCCTCTGTCACCTTACAAAAATTGGAAATTTTTGAATTTTTCTTTCAAAGTAAATTTTGGTAAAATTTTTCTTCAAAAATATTCAAATTAGATATTCTAGTTTTATTTTATTATTTTTTTGAAAAAAAATTCATCAGTCACATTAGAATTTTTTCTGTGTGTCAAGTTTTTTTTTTGAAACTGTGCTTTAAACATTTTTTTTAGAATTTTGCTAACATTTGTTTGGAAAATTCTATTTAGTTTTTTTCAAAACATTTCAAATTTTGCATCCAAATTTTTCCAATTTCAGATTTTAAATTATTCAAAAGATGTTATCTTCTCCTAGTTGTTTTTTTCTGTTGAATTTGGCTTTAATTTGTTTTAGTTTCAGTTTTTTTTCAGCGTGTTTTCGAGAAAGTTTTGAATTTCGTATGTTACCTACATTTTTTTTTTTTTTTGAATTTCACTTCAAAATATTTGGAAAATTTATTGATTTTTTTGAAAAAAAAACAAAAACAAAGCGTCGCAAATTTTTTAATGATGACTTTTTTAAAAGATTTTGAAAACTTTTCTTGATCCATAATTGCATATGATTTCACACACTCGGAGTAATGAGGTCATACCACAAAAAGTATTTTGGGGGTGGGGGAGTTTGATCTCTTCTTTCCCTGCTCTGTCACTGTGTCATAGGTATTGACATTTTATTGATTTCTGAATGCTTTTTTTAACAATTTTTTGTCAATTCCAATTTTTTTTTCAAAATTTGAAGAATTTTTATGATATTTTAAACAGTTTTGGCGATATTTTGAAGGACCTTGTTATTAATTTACAGCCTTTTGCCTGGACAAAATATTCTAAAAAAGAGTTTTTTTCAGGATGGAAGGGTGTAAGAAGGGATTGAAAGTCCCATCTAGGACCACTACGAAATCTGTCTGGCAAATGACGACCTCCTAAGATAATTTGGATAGGCTGTGGGAATGACTCCATTTTTTCCAGGTCTAAAAATGACAGAACAATGCCCCCCCCCATTGATCTAGGTCGTTCGTTTTTGGGTAAGTTGTACAATCTTTCGATTATATATCGATCAGTTTCAATTTCGTTTTTTTTTTAAGTTTTTGCTGTCCCGCTTCCTTTTTAAAAAATTTTGAAATGAATCCCCATTTTTACCACTAAATTGTGCCATCAAACGAACCCTACTACTCCAATTTCAGCTTATTTTATTGAAATGAGGTTAAGTAAAGTGCTGAAAACTTCCAAGAAAAAAAAATTTATACTTACATCAGACATTGTTAAAAAATGACAAAAATGGACTTCTGAGGTCATGAAAACGATTTACCCTGGTTTAAAAAAATGTCAAAGGGTGAAAATTTCTAAATTTTATATAAGAAGTCTCATTTTAATGAAGGGGTAAAAATTGCGATTTATTAAAAAAATCACAATTATTTTCGTTTTATGAGTAAGTATGGGTAAAGTGTAGAGCAAAATGAAAATGTGGTTGAATTTTGCTGATTTTCTGAAAAATTTTTAGCTTCTTCAGACCATGAAAAGCTGAGTTACGGATCCTTATACACTTATACAGAAATAATTTTTACAATCTTATTCAAAAGACCCATAACTCCACCTAAATGACAATTTTTACTTTGAATTGACAATTTTGATCCAAAAAATTACAATTTTGACAAAAATGACTGTTTGTACCAAAAAATGGCAACATTGACAAAAAATTATCATTTCGACCAAAAATGATGAGTTTGACAAAAAAAATGACGATTTTTACCTTAAAATGACAATTTTGACCAAAAATGACAGTTTTTACCTTGAAATAACAATTTTGACTAAAAATGACACTTTCTGCTTTGAAATGACCAATTTCTACTTTGAAATCACCATTTTGACCAAAAAAT
>FIZU01044798.1:0-10886 GCA_900064475.1 Pseudococcus longispinus
GAACGCAAGCCACGCGAAAACCGGTCTGTGACAATTGTCACATGTGTGGTAACCCAGGGTTAAATTTATGATGGGTAAGAAGCTGTGCTAAGAATGACGGGTTTACGATTTGAATGCATGTTGAATCATTTTAAATGTCAATGTCGGTATGAAAAAATTTAATTAACGTGAAAATTGTGCAAAAATGTTATAAAAGCATCAGTAGCTCAGTAAGATTCCCTCGAGGAAAAGGCAAAACATAAAGATGGCCACAGATGTGATTTCAAATAATCAATTTTATAAAGTTTCATCGAGGAAATGTCCTGTACTGATTCTTCGAAGACTTTTCCACGAAAAAATGGTTTCAATTAGTAGAGAATTTCTGTTTAAGCCCAAAAAGTTGGAAATTTTTCAAGAGACTATGAATAATTTGTTTCAAACGCAATTTCATGGATTTTTTCACCCTCTCCTCTCCCCTCCCCCCGATTTACCTATTTTTGCACTGCGATTGTACACGGGTGCCCGAGCGAAGTGTTGGCGAATTTTGAAAAAAAATCCAAAAAATATGAGAATTCTTTTAAAAGGTAGATATTTTTGAATTTTGTATTAGAAAAAAGTTGACATTCAAAAAAAGTAAATAAATAATAAAAACTTTCGCAGGACATAAGAAAATTAATTTTCTGATTTTTGGTGTTATAAAATTGTTGACTTTTGATATCGCAAAATAAATTTCTGATCCGTTGAGTTACACAACATATATTCGAGTTCAAATTATTGAAAATTTTGTGATGATTTGTACGTACTAAAAAAATTATCAAAATTCAAAATCACGTAAAAAGTGTAGAAAAAATTGTTTAATGTTCATTGTATTTGAATATTTGTTGAAAATATTGAAATTTTCAATTAAAACATTATAAAAATGGTCAAAGAATTACAATTTTCTTGATTTTTTACGGTATGTTTTACCAACTTTTTATGAAATTTTATGAAAATTGTCATGTTTTTTTCGATGTTTTAATCACTTTTACAAAAATGTTCAATGATTCTTACCAATATTCCCACAATTTCTATGAGATTTTTGGCAACTTCGGGCTTTTTTCGCCTTTTCTGCATTTTTTAAACCGATTTTACTCTTAACGACATTGCGGTTAATTTTTATGATTTTTCGACCTTCTTTACGTCTTTTCTCTAATTTTCATGAAAAGTTGAATAATTTTATGTACATTTGTGACAATTTTCATGATTTTTTGGACGACTTTGTCATATTTTGTAAAATTTTTATGAAAATTCCAACAAGTTTCAGAGACATTGTGATTAATTTTCATGGGGTTTGACCATTTATGCAATATTTTTACCAACTTTAACTATTTCTAAAACATTTTCAACTATTTTAATAATTTTGCGAAAATTTGTACAAAATTTTTGATGTTTTTTTAATGGAAATTTTCAACATTTTTCAGAAATTTAATCTACTTTTACGAAATTTGAATCAATTTTTGCCGACTTCTGTTTCTTTATCAGTGGCTAAATTAGCGAATAGACCCACACTTGCACCCAACCAGTTATGTATGATGCTGGAAAACAAAATATATCAACCGATCATTAAAACTGGTAGTAGTTTTCATCACCCTCTCCCCCTTCTGGAAATGAACGAAACACGATACCAACAGCATTTTAATAGATGTTGATGAAACGTTGACAAACGTATTTTAGTAATTCGAAAGACAAGCTCGTATTGGTAGTGAGTGTTAAGCCATCAGAAGCTGGGCAATTTAAAAGTAGCGAACAGTGTTTTGCATTTACATTTATACCGTGCCCATCAAACAGTCATCAAGCTGGTTTTTCGTATTTATCACGATGATTCCGATGCGTTGATCAACATAATACTCAGCTAGTTTGTTATGCAGATGTGATGTATTAAATAGGTTGCATCTATGGTGTAGATGTAGAGATGGATAAAGTTATCGTAATACTCGTACGTCGTCGTGTGGTCGCTAATGCGCCAACAGAGTCTTTTTTTTCGCAGGTCTCCATCTATTATACCAATACACAAAAAAAAAGAAGAAAGGAAAAAAAAAAGAAAGAGCGAGCACTGGTTGTATGGTGAATAGTTCATCGGATGACGTGATGTAAACGACGTAGTTGTCGTACAATTTAGCATATAAGATTTGGGAGGCGCCTACACAGGTTATTAGGAAACATATGCGTATATCACGAAAAATATATAGTAAATAGCGTTTATATGTATTATAAGGCCATAAAGTTGCATTACGTTTTGGGAAACGTTTTAATAAATCGCGGCCCGACCACCGCGCGTCGTCGTCTTTTTGACCATACGAGATTTCAGAAGTCGATATAGAAATTGTATACGAGTATTTTACATTTCGCGCAGTTTTTCTCGGCTATTAATTTTCCATGTATCAGCCCACGCGGAACCTCGACCAATACTGGTTTTTTTTTCGATATTTTTTTTTTTTCTCATTTCATTTCACGTATTCGTACGTACAAATATGATAATATTATAGTAAGACACGTGAGGCCACAAGCTGTTCTTCGATTAGTTCTCGCGAGTTAAGATTACCTTTAATATCACAATTATGGCGGCTGGAAAGAGGTCGTGCAACTTTAGACCTTAATTTTTGCCTGTTTGGGTGTGAGATGGATACGGTAAAGACGGATTCTCTCTCGGGCTCGGCGGCGTTCGGCGCATACAAAAGGTAGCGCCACTTGCGGCGACCGGTCTCCCCGTTAGACGTGTTTGCGTTGATGGTGTTTTACGAGCAGGTCGTTTTCGTGTTTGGTCTCGCCGCGGACGCTGGACCGTGATGGACATTTAATTATGTACGGTAGGACCGCAGAGCGCGGACCGGGTGGCCGAAAGTGTCATTGGTGATGACGATGGACTGGTGGCCTTTTTTTTTTACTTGTTCGAGTATATGTGTGAAGTCGTTTGGGGAATTATTGTTGAGATGATGGTGGTTTCGTGGATATTGTGTTAAGTAGCAGGAGGTAATAAATTTGGGGATATTTGAGATTTAGACGGATTCGATTTATATATGTCCTATTTTATTGCCCTTGTTAGGATCTACGAATTGGGTTATGGGTGAATTTCGTTCGTGTGCGAGAGGTAAGGAGTTATTGAAGACATTAAATCGTGTTAATTGGAACTAGATTAGACCGAAAATTGTATCACTTCACAAGTATCGTTGGGACTGAATTTTCACCATTGCCTTATTTTTCAAAAGTACCTACTTTGAAGATTCGACTTTTTCCAGGTTTTATAAAGTTCAAGTAAAAAATTGGAAAACAGTCCTTTCGTGAAAATTTTTATCAAAATGAAGTTGTAGGAATATTTTTACTAAAAAAAATCATTGAAGATGATTTCCCATCAAAATCCCCTTTTTTTGAAAAATTAGTATACCTACAAGGTGTTTTTTTTTACTTTTGGAGAATGATCAAAGGGGGGGGGTGAAGCCGTGAAAAATTGCAATCTTCATACCAACTTTAATTTGATCAAAGTTTCCTTGAGCATGCAAAATTATTATTGAATTTTTACTAAATATTTAAGAAAGAAACGTAAAAAATTTCAATTTTGAACAAGGTTGAGGGTTGTGAAACAAAACTTTTTTTTTCGTTATTGAATGAATAAATTTTATTTTAAGACGCCCTCGTTTCATGGTTGATTGATTTTTTTATTTTCTGTTAATTTCATTAATAGATATTTTCCATTTTTCGTCACGTAAACCAAAAATTACATGTTTTGTTATTTCATTCCAATATTTTGGTCATACCTATGTAAGCACTCAAAGTACTGAAAATTTTATTCAGAATTTAATTTTGTCATCAGATTTAAGTTTTTATACTAAAATAACAAAAAATGAGATTATTTCAAAATCCAAAAGTTGAATATGCAAAAAAAAAACAAAATTTAGAATTTTTTAGTGTAACTACAAATGCAAAGTACAGAAATGCAATTTTAAAAAAATGTTTGCTTCAAATTTTTGTAAAAAACAAATTTATTTCGTTATCTTCAAAATTATAACACCTCGTGTCGTTTTTTGTTCAGGTTTCGTTATTTCGTTCCGTTTTTCTCAAATTCTTTCGTCATTATGCTATTTCGTATCGTAACGTTTCACAACCCTGAAAAATGAGGTAGGTACTTACGATAGATGGATCAAAATGGTATTTTTGGTTTGAAGAAAAAAATCATCTCTGGTGAGATTTTTTAAATTTTGGTTTTCAATTTAATTTTCACAATTTTTTAAATGCGTCAAGTTACATTTCAATGACATCTGGGGGATAATGGGGCTTGAGTCAGAAGAGTGAAATTTCGTGAGGTTGTTTCAAGGTTTAGATATAATACTTGCTCCTTTCATTCAAGTTTCGAAAAAAGTTTCAAAACGACCCTCCTTATTATACCCTTTTCTAGTACCTACATTGAAATTGGGCGACAATTTTACGTAATGAAATACTCGTACTGTTTGTTGTTTCACTAATTGATAATTCCATCCTTGGCGTGGTTCAGTTTTCGATATTTATAAGCTCCCTTGTGAGAAAAACTACCGGTGGTTGTGTTCTTGAGTCGATACAACGTAATGAAATTGTTGCAGGTTGCAGCAATTTATAATTTTTAATGAATTCTAATAACACCCTGCCACCGGCACCATCTTCTTTTTCTATTACTTTCTCCGTTTTAATTTCATGTCTGTGGGACTGTGTACATAAAATTGTTAATTTTAATTCGATCTTCGTCGCTCTGCACACCCAATGTATCAGTTTTTTCGGTTACAAGACTCATTATCCTTGGTTCTATATGCAGATTGGTATTTGCAGCTGCAATTTACGATATCTACTTAATGCCTTGAGATGATATAATGTAGGTCAGAAATGCAGTAAAATATCCGCTCGAGCACCTGTTTGTGCGCGGTTTTTTTTTCTCTCATTAACTCGGCATCGTATTGATTTTTCGGTATTTTTTCTCTGTTCGCAGAATACATCCACCAAATGCTAATAAAATCCGAAACGAAAACGAAAGAAATGCTGCGAGACGTTCTGGGCACATCTTCGGCCAAAGTGGACGTCTGCGTGAAAACGTACTTCGACGAGCTGTACAACTACATCACGAACAAGAGCGGCGTCGAAGGAGGCGAAAATACGTATTTCAAATCCAGTCAAAACCAGTACGTGAAAAATGTCGAGCATAAATTCGCGCAATTAACGAGCTCGTTTTTCGAACGTCTGTTTCCGAGCGTGTATCCGATGATGGCCAACGAACACAGCGCCGAACGCGAGCTAGACTCGGAATACGAGAAATGCCTGCAGAGGAATATCGCAGACATCAACCCGTTCTCGGAGCTCACCAAGATGCTGGAGAAAGACACGTCCAAGACGTTCGTAGCCACCAAGATACTCATAGACGCGCTGAATTTCGGCTCGCAAATGTTAAATTTCAGTAATCTGGCTGTGTTGTCGGAATCTTCGTATAATATTCATCAATGTCACGAGGCGTTATTAAGGATGTCGTATTGCTCGAGGTGTAACGGATTACCAAGCACAGTCAAACCTTGCTCGGGGTATTGCTTGAATGTGATGCGAGGGTGTCTGGCTCAACAAGCTGGCGAATTGGATTCGGCATGGAGTAGCTTCTACGAATCAGTGGATAGGCTGATGTCGGTGGTGAACCGGGGACAGTCCATTGTCTGTCTAGAGGATCTGCTGAGATCGTTGGATTCGCGTATTCACGAACCCGTGCAGTACTTCAAGCAGAATAAAAATGTTCATTCGAGGGTGAGTCGACCATATTAACTGATAATAGCGTGAGGTAAATTAGGTATATGGGCCATGCCTTTCTCAAAACCCCCAACACCACTTTGGGAAAATTTGATGGTTGCATGGTGACATTTACATCGTAAATCAACCATAACAACAGTCATATGGTTCCCAACTCACCTTGAAGAGGTACCAGAACGTTTTGATTTTTTTTACTGCAAACTGCCATTTACAACGCAGGGTATCAGCCATTTTCAATTCCCATTCTCCGTTCGAATGCAGCCCATTTGACGTGTTTTTGCGATTTATTGGTTCAGAGGGGATAAAAGTACATGTCTGATATGAAACTGAGTTGAAAATTCCATTGAGTAAGATTTGAGGCTATATGGCCCAGTTGCTCCGCGAGAGTTTGAATTTTGAGGCAACTGGGTCATAGTGATTGGGGAACTGAGCCACTATAAAAAATGACAAATTTTCAAATTTTTTTAGGTCGTTTTCGACTAATTTGAGGTCGCTGAATGCGAATTTGACATCTATATTGAGTCAGCTAACGTTGTTTTGTCAAAAACAGCATCGAAATTACTTTTTTCATAACAACATTCATTTTACAGGTTCAATTTGGCTATTTCATAACAACATTCATTTCACAGGTTCAATTGTAGAAAAAGTTCTAACAAACGAAAATAAGTATTATAAAAAAGTGAGACAGAAACCTAGACACCTCACACGTATCGTCAACTTTACCCTGATGAAAAAAGAGTGGGTGGCCCCAGTTATCTCACTTCACCTGGGAACTGGGCCAAAAATTTCTCCAAGAGTCTGGCCTTTCTCATGCCAGGAATGTGTTTTGCTCTGAAAAATCGACGGTATAGGTGTACTCCTATGACACCCCTCTACACCCCCCCCCCCTCGAAGATTTTAGGTTATTCCTCATTAAAATCCCTTGGTAAAGCATTTTAATTGAACATCCTTCAAGAGTTGTAAAAACAGGGCCCAGTTGACCCAACTTACCTTGATCATTTCATTACGTCATCGGGAGGCTGGCTGCGGCGCACGTTCGTTAAAAAAAACAACGAATCCGCGCCGGTAGTTGGATTTATTATGGTGATGCTGAGATACTTAATATCTATGTACGTAGTATAAGTGGTGCACTTCGTGTCACGTTTTCTGTGGCCCGTTTAATTACAAGATTAACGCTTTTACTGGGCCTGGCTATGGTTGATTTCGTACCGAGAGTTTAACCTTTATCTGAGGTGGATTTTTTCGCCTCGGATTAGGGCACGATCCATTTTCGCAGCTACTACATCTCGTATAGTCATAATCGTTTGGTCGATGCAGCGTGACCAGATACTCGAACCTGTCTTCAAATAATACGCCGATTAAAACGAGCTTATTTAATTAATTTCTATTCTTCGAACAGATAAAAACTCGCCTATAAACGTAAACAAACATGGCGAAAATCGATTTATCAACAATTTTTCAATCTTGTTAACGCACAGCGCATCTATTTATAGTAATTTTACGTGCCCAGATACGCTGATCTGATCGATCGTACAGTCGAATCATAAACTAAGTAAATGGATGTAATAATCTGACGAAATCGTTTCGTAGGCTCTTTCTATACCTCTTTCCCTCGCCCAGCCCCAATCAGCTCTTTTTCATTCGACATTTCTCACGCGACTGCTTAATCATTGGTAAGGAATTTGTTGGACAGACGCATGTAGAATTTTTGGGGGGGTATTTTATAATAAGGAGAAAACGCCATATATTGTTAGAGTGTTGGCGGGTGGTATACGCGGGATTTATTCGATTATTTCAATGAAAAAAAAGAAACGGAAATTGTTTCGAATTATTCGAACCAAAACCCATATACACAATGGATGAGTCATAGCGCCGCATCGCATCGTGCGAAATGCGAAACGAAACCTAGGTTGGTCCTAGCAGGCGTATTGCGCCATCGTGTATGCCATTGTAAAGAACTTTCAACGTGTAGATGACCGTTTTGAAACATGGTGTAGAGATGGTTTGAATTATTACCGTCTAATGTTTACTTTACCACGCCGCAGCCGTGCTAAATCTAACCTTCGGAAGGTTCACGCTTATTAGGGTGTCTCGAACGGTAACCACGTGGTAGGTGAGTCATGGAATTTTCATCGCGCCTTGGTATGAAATTCCGGTTCGAAGAAGGGCTTTTTATTCGGATGCGGTACGTTTGATGCGGATTTCGTCGATGGAATTTTTACCTACCGAAGTGCGTGCATGTAAAAGGGTAGCATTTTCTGAGAAATCTCGATTTATTAGGGTTTGTCAAACGATGTACCGATTTTTGGTGATTTTTTTTTGGAAATGTATGATTTCATCTGAATTTTTATGAAATTTTTAATGAACTTGAACTTGGTGATTTATAAGGTCAAGTTGCAATTTTTTGTTGGAAAAATGATGACATATCGACTAAAAATTACAATACGATGAATTTCGTCATCTTTTGTCTACGTCTCAATTTTTTCAATTCTACTGAAAACAATAAAGAGGTCCCCGTATTTTACAACTGTAATGACTAATGAGGTAGATAATAAATAGTCTATTACATTTTTTGCTCTTTTTCAAGAGTTGAGTATTTTTGATTTTAGAAAAATATTACTTGAAATACCAGTACTTAAGTAAGTTGAAAAAAAATCAAAGTTGCTCGATTTTGCTGAAATTGCAGCATATGAGAGATATCGAATTGAAACAAGCCCAGACATGATTTTTAGGCCCCCAGGTCATCTTGAGGAGGTTGTGGGTTCTCAAAATTGCGTCATTCGGGTATTTTTAAAGGAAATTGAGGAAAAGGGAAAAAATGAACGAATTTGGTCTGAATACAGATTGATGGTGTATTTTGGTCTCATTAATGAATTAATGATATATTGTAAGAAAAAAAAAATTCGACCAGAAATGACCCATTTGAAAAAATCGGTTTTTTTGATTTTTGACGATAACGCACCACGACATCAAGCTCTACAAAAATATGAAACCCATCCAGAAGGAGTTAGGGTTGAGATATCGAGCTAAAAATTTTGTCACGGGGTATTACACCATGAGGACCAACTTTCACTGGATGAATAATTTTGTTCATCTCTGGTCAAAATGCAAAATTTTCATGATTTTCCAAGAAAAAATAGGTGAACTAAAATATATTTTTTTGACCCTGGGAGTGATTACATCCTCAATCTTCCTCCTTAAAACCGACCTTGTTATCACCTTATTTCATTGGATATTATTTACCAACTTTTAAAATTTTAAAGTACTACGTGGGTGATTGAATCAAATTTTTTTCAAACTTTTAGGTATTTCATAGTTTTCTTCAAAAAATTGCAATTTTAAGGCACAATTTTTTGTTTCCTATAATTAGGACCTTTTTCCCCAAAAATTTGAGGGGTTTTTCGTTAGAAACCTTTATCAACTCCAAACACCCAATTTGACAAAGTAGGTATACTGTATGGGGAGGGGGAGGTAACTCTTCAGGGTCACATTTGACTGATTTTCCGAATAATCTTCATGATTCTTATTTAGGACATTTCTAACGTAGGTATCTAACCAGTTTTTGAAATTTTTGGTAAAAATTTACTCGATATTTTTTTATGTTTAAAATATTTATGACACTTTCAAAATAGTTTCGCTTTATTTTACACAATTTTTTATTAATATCTTATGTATTTTTAGGTTGTTTTCGAGATTTTTTAAATAATATTATGTGATATTTTCAACCGGTTCTGAGGTGTTTAGGTTCTTACTCAATTACACAGTTTCATCGATAGATATATTATCAAGTTTTGCGTTGTTTGGAATCTTTTTGTTAATCAAATCATTCTTTGGGCATTTTGTAATTTTTTAAATCTATTTTGAAATTCGTTAAAAATTTTAATAAAATCGTATCAACTTTTACGTAATATTTTTGACAATTTAACAAATTTTCTTTCATTTTATTCCATTTTTTGAACAAGTTTTGCAATATTTCACTAATCTTTATTGATATTTTATAGCCTTGTAGCAATTTTTCTCAATTTTAATTCTGATTTATTAATTTTTCTTATTAATTGAACAAGATTCACGATAATTTTATGCAATTTTCACGACGTTTCAATAACGTTTACAAATTTTCGTGAATCGTGATCACTGATCGATTAATGGTTTTGAGATACTTACTTGTCGATATGTTGAAATTTTAAAATGGCTGATAAATTGCGAGCTAATCTCGAAGAAGTTTTCTTACGAGTATTTACGTTCCATTTAAAATTGATAAGAATTTGGGCGATGCTTTCGTTCGGTATACTCGTAATTTTCTACATAGCAGGCATTCACATTTCATACGGAATAAAAAACATGACGTTCGACGAGCCGATTACTCAATTCGCGATGGCAAAATAAACCTCAAAGTGAAGAATACTGTTGATAAAATAGAAACGTTGACTACCGACGAAAAAAACCACATCAAAATACTACAAAAAAAATTAATTTCGCTATATTTTCTCCGTATATATGAAAGGGCACCTCACGACACGAATATTTTTTCGTCTTGAAAAGGATAAGTACTCGATAAATCTTAGCAGACGCGGCCCGGCTCCGAGCTTGATGGGGGATTGTAAATATTTAATTTAAAATACACCGCAGGGTGGAGGGTTGGAGGGCGGAAGCGAGATAGAATATACGGTCGAAAAATTCGATATAATTAATTCGCGACTCCGTGGAATTCTCTCGCTCTCTCTCGCGGCCACTCGAAGATCGCGTAGTGTATTCGTCTGACGAATTAATTCGTTCGAATTTAAACTCGTTTTTTTCCTCTTCGGATTTTTTTTTCGAGTCGAAAAAAATTACGCCGTGTTAACATTTTACACGACTTCTGACATAATAAACACGTTAATATATTTGAATCGGTAAAAAATTAAATTACCTTGGTCGTGTATTATTTAAATATTTCGGTTTTGCGCCGGCGACGAATTATATCGGTCTCGACAACGACCACGACCACGACAATTGTACGAGTACAATAATTTCGGATTTTATAGTCCGTGCAATTTATTTATGCGGCTGAATTTTCCGAAATGATTTCGTTGCCTCGCGAGAACCCGCGACGAAAAATTAAAAAACATCGGGAGATG
>FIZU01044799.1:0-12539 GCA_900064475.1 Pseudococcus longispinus
GTAAATATCTTGAGATTCTTAAAATCTTGAGAAAATCTTGTAAAGGCATGAAAAATCTTGGGATCTCCAGATAAATCTTGAGGGTTGGCAACGCTGGCCTGAGTGTTTCATTGATTTCAATCCTCTCTTTCTCTCCTCCTCTCATCCACCCCCGCCCCCATCTCACCCTATCCCACCATATAATTCATATCTCTTTAAGAGAGAAAAAAACATTTCACGTGAGAGTAAATGACAAATGAAATTGAAAGTACCTACTAAATAATTCAAACGAGCAGAGAATTTTTGATTAATGACAATTATGGCATTTAACTCCTTATGAAATTTTATTACTCTGGATTTACTCGTATTTTGAAATCTCGATGAACCGCGTTTCATTTTTTTCGCGAATACTCGATCGTATTTTTTTATTCCTCTAAACAAATGGAAAAAATACAACGACTGTTACGAAACTTGGCATTACGTAAACGATTAAGCCCAAGTAGAGCAGAAAATAACGACAAAATAATGCACAATTTGCAATTGTAACGCTGCGCTGTGCTCTTACGAATGCTCAATGTCGCCGGAAAAATTTTAATTTGACGAAACCAGACGTAATTTTGGAATAAATTTCATCCTCGGTTTAAGGCCGCAATGTGTGATAATTCCTGTACGAAAATAATTTTCGGCGAAGAATATACTTACGTAAGAAAAAAAATTAAAACTGTCGAAGGCAAAAATCCGTCTTCCGAGTACCTGGCAATTTTTTGGCGGCAAAAAAAACGACGATAATTAATTTGAAAAATATGGCGAGCTTTGTGTCGTGGCAGGCGTCTCGTGTGTATTGTAAATTACATCTCATCTCGGCTCTTTTTTTTTCCTGTTTAATGAATTATTTTTTCGGCTTAACAATAAACTTTACGTACAAATTGCCGACACTACGAGCATATTGTGGTAGATTGGAATTATACAGTGCGTAGCATCGCATCGGTGTTAATGACAGTGAAAACCAGTTCTCAAGGATGTTTGAGTTTGTGTATTAATTAGCGTCGTTGTTAAGTGGGCCTCATCGCTTTCTAATTCGCCATGCATGGCTCTTCGTATTCGGAAATTTTTTGATAACAACGACACAACAAACAGCAACTTTGTTGAATACAAATGCGCGAGTTTTGTTTGACCCAATGTGTATTTCAGAGTTCATCGATGGCAGTCTCGAAATGCTTCCTTGTCACTGCCACATCGACTTATTTCTCGACTCTAGACTACATTTCGTACTCCGATTACCTCGCTGGTCTTTTTTTTAAAGCCACTAGTCCTTTTTTTTTCGAAAAAATAACCATGAAAGGTTAATTCATCGACGAAAAGAGAAAGTAAAAGACAATACTGTAGAAATATTCGCCATTGTTGCTATCGATATATCGACTGGTTAGCTCAACTCTTAAACTGGTATTTCTAGTACGTGATATGCCTATTTTTAGATACCCAGACACGACGACGCAACGGTATGGAAAAAAGTCAGCCTTTTTTTATACCTTGGAATTGGATAAGGTGGTTAGTAGTTTCAACGTACATAGAATATAAGAATACCTATCGCTAAGTCTGGTAATGAAATACTTATACTGGCATGTGTACTTATCTAAGCACAATTACTCGATGTAATGAAGTAATTATTGCGGTACGTGGAGTTGGTCTTGGAAAAGACGCTGAGCTGGGCTGAGTCTTATCTTCATATGCGTGTAATAATGGCCCCAAAAGCACACGCTCGGTTTACGAAGCGTTCAAAGTAAATATGCTTAGTCTTGACTGGAGAATTACCTACGGTAGGCTTTTTTTTTCTCTCTTCGTTAATTGACGAAAGTGTATGGGTTTGTTACTATGATTTACCATCAAGGTTGACTGTTTCATTAATCATTTGGCCAAATGATGATGGTAATTAAATGCACGTTCGTATGCGTGTACTCTGTATAGTGCAGCCATCGAGAACATATTCGTGTGTTTCGTCCATACCATTGCCAATGCTTTATAGATATGCCCAACACACCGCGTCTAATTTGTTATTCATAATACTGCAGTTTTTTTTTTTTACTACTTAGTCTCGTATTAGAAAAGTGAATTTCTAATTGGAGTGTTGAAAAGTCCTAAGACGTGATTTATACTTCGCTAGAATACGTAGATAGCGAGTATTTTTAGATTAAAAATGGCCTGCCGTCGTGGGTACCTAATCTAGATTTACCGAGTGAATTGGTTTTCAACTTGTACTCTCGTGGTCGTGAATTAAGCTATGGGAATTTTTTCAAGGTGTCTTCGGTCTTCCTTCGTGTCAGTATTATTTTTTTTAGGTTCCCATTGCGTGAATTCTTATCTATATCGCGAGTCATTAACCTCGTCTTGAAGAATTTACCTGCGTGGATTGTACGTATGTGTACGTATTTGTGTAATGTTTCGATACGTAAAATATATTTACGTAAAACGTAGACGTACGGTTTATTTACGAAAAAATTCGTGCGGTTTTTTTCAATCATACGAGTTTATTGCTGCATCGTCGAATGGCAGAATTTCAAACGAGGTGATTGACTCGAGAGTTCGAAGCGGAATTCTCGTAGAATCGTGAAGGAATAGAAAAATTGTAAACATTGTGGAAAGTATGAAAATTTGGAAAATTATGATGAAAATGTTTTGAAATGCTAAAAATATGGTAAATTTTGATGTAAATCTCAAAAATAACTTCAAAGTTGATTAAATATTATTAAAATTCTATAAAATATCGCAAAAATCGTTTAAAATGTCCTGAAAAAAGTTTCAAATGCCAGAAAAAATTATTAAATTTTGGTGAAAATTTCACAAAAATAACATTAAAGTTGACGAAATCTCATTAAAATTGACCAAACATCTCAAAAATTACCTATCAAGTCGTGAAAATTGTTTTAAAAGCCAAGGAAATTGTGGAATTCCCTTGCAAATCTCATTAAAATGATGTACAAGCCCATAGAATATCATTAAAATTGTGTAAAACATCACAAAAAATGTTTTAAATGGCTTAAAAATGGATTTAAAATGCCAGAAAAATAACTGAATTTTATTAGCGTAAGAAAAAATGGAATAAGCAAAATAGTTGAAATATTAGAAAAAATTCATAACTTGTTGTAAAATTTTTTGACGATTTTTACATAATTTCAGACTTTTTTGACGCATTTTTCACTATTTTTACAACATTTTCAGCGATTTTTAAGAAATTTTTAATAATCTATTGCAACATTTTTTGATGATATACTCGTATATATGAACTTTTCAACTGTTTTCATACTATTTCTGATATTTTTGGCGATTTTCAGCACTTTTACAGCGTACTCGACAAATTTTATAAAATTTTTGACAATTTTTTCAACTTTTCAGTCTTTTTTGGTGACTTAATTACAACTTTTGCAACATTTTCAATGATTTTTATACACTTTTTGACAATTTTCAACACATTTTAGACATTTTTCACGATATTTGCAGCTTTTGCCAACTGTTCAATTGTTTTTATGAAAATTTCAACTGTTTTTGCAACATTTCAGACTGTTTTGATGATGTTTTCACAACTTTTGCAACATTTTCAATATTTTTATGCCCTTTTGACAATTTTTACAACACTTAATGCATTTTTATTGTATTTTTCCTTACTTTCTCAGAACTTTTAAAGATCTTTTTATGAAATTTCGACTCTTAACAACATTTCAGGTAGTTTTGACGATTTTTATCTTATATTTTAAAATGTTCTTATACCATTTTGAGAAATGTTCCAAACAATCTTGACCAATTTTTTCAAAAATCAGGGTAACTTTCCGATATTTTGTCAGGCAGACTCTTTGGATTTGGAAAATTTCAGATATTAGGCTAATTTTCAGACATTTTGTCAGACTTTTTTGGGCTTGGGAAAATTTTTAGAAGCTCAAATGAATTTTTGGCATTGAAAATTTCAACTTTGTGAATTTGAAAAATTTCAAGACAATTCAAATCAGACATTTTTTCAGACAGCTTTTTACCTAAGGCTGACTTTTAGACATTTTGTCGAACATTTTTGAACTTGGAAAATTTTTTAGATTTCTATCTACTGACTTTTTGTACTTGGAATTGGATTTCGAAAATTTTCCAAAAAAATTCCATTACGAAATTCCATTACGAAAATCCCTTACAATGATTTTTAGATATTTTGTATGATTTTTTTGGACTTGGAAAATTTTTCAGAATTCAAATTGTTTATCTTACCTAAATATTCTAATTTACTCTTTTAATATTTTGACTTAATTTGCCAAAATATCGAAATTATTTCTCGTAATTTTTTTACCGCATTATTTTTTCTCAAAGTCCTCAGAGTTCATAAAAAACGAATCTGATGACCAGGTCAATCCCCTACCTCTTGAAAAGTTTGAACTTTGATTGACAAAAGATCCAATGAGTAATTTACGATTATTGCGAAACCATTGTATCGAGAAAAGAAATCATGAATGCATTTCGAATGAATATACAAGTACATACAGCGCATTGAGGCTATACGCCATGACTACAGCTACATACCTACAATCAATCACAACAAAGCGCATACGATCGTAGTTGACAATTATCAAAAGAAAACCAATAATTACTTCAACGAAAGTAGTCTGACCGCATCTTTTCGCATATCTACGACTTATCGAGCTGTATAAAAAAGGTAAAACGTGAACTGACTCATTTGTCAACGTACAAATCAGCCAATAAAGTCGTGAAATCTTAATGAAGTATTGCTGGTGGTAAGTGATGATAACTGTAAAATTGTTTAAATACGGTCGTATGTGTAGTTTAATTGTTTATCGCGATGTACGTAGTTGCACTTGAAATTCAGACAAATACCTACCCAAAAAAGAATAAAATAAAACCAATTCCACTGCGGTTTTATAGCCAGTTTAAGTGTATGTGAATTTGACTCGAGTAAACAATAATCGAGACGTTGGCATTGGTAATCGTCGTTGGTTATCAAGTACTTGATATTTTAATTGTTTATAACATTTTACGAGTGTGAGGACCGAGGATGAGCATATTTAAAATGTAATTAAACTCGATGATTATAATTCAGGAGCGGATTGGATACAGGTTGATTTGATTGAAGTTCAAATGTGATGAAAATTAGAATTTTTTAATTTACTTTGTCTAAAAAAAAAAGGTTAACTATTGCAATAGTGAATGCAGGAAGGCACTAATTTGAATAGGAATTATATTCATGAGTTGAAAAGTTGAGAAATTCTCAAAAAGGCTTCAAAGTGTAATGTCATTTTGATAGATTCTGATTGAACTTGAATTTTTTAGTTTTTTGGATTTTGAAAGCGATAGAGAATCGGAGATTGGAAAAAAACTTGAAAATTGGTAAAAGTACAATCAGAGTGGAAAATTGTCATCGTATGAGGTCTTTTGTACCTTGGACCAGCTTTGGGATTCACGCAAAATTATAACCCTTTCATCTCAAAGGTCCAAAAATTAAAATGATGCATTTTCCATGGATATGGAACCCCCATTTTTCTACTCTAATTTTAGCATCGTACTTTCTTCTCAGGAAATTTTATCACTTTGGATGACTTCTTGGATCAAGAAAATTTTTGATTGTAAAAATAATTTAAACATTGTAAAAGTTGTTTAAAATTTTCAAAATCATTTAAAACATGTTTAAGTTGGTAAAAAAAATCACAAAAATTGTTAAAAATTAGTGCAAATATTGCGAGAATTGTCAAAAAATCATAAAAACTGTCGAAAATCGTATAAGAATTATTAAAATTTTCATAAAAATTTTTTGAAATATGAAAATATGAAAAAAAATTATTGAAATATAAAAAAAATCATGAAAATCGTCAAAAATGTTGTCATATTTGTCCAAATTTTCATAAAAATCGTTAAAAGTATGGTCGAAAATCTCGTAAACACAGCACTGCTGGAATTTTAAAAATTTTCATGGTTACTTACCATTTTTTTCATGATTTTTACTGATTTTTATGAAAATTTAAGAAAGTTTACATGAATTTTCCATTGTTTTTATGACTTTTTAATCATTTTTATGCATAACTCTAAAATTGCAACTACATTTTCGACGATTTCGATGATTTTTTGACAGTTTTTATAACGATTTTTACTAATTTTTTGTGAAATGTTGACAATTTTAACAATATTTTCGACGGCTTTCATGATATTTTGGCCAGTTTTATCATGTTTTCAACGATTTTTATGAAAATCTCAACAATTGCTTAGGATAGGCTGCTTTTGCGATGCCCAAACTTATAAAAAATGTTACGAAATTCCGTCAAGCTGACTTTGAAACATTTTGTCAGACTTTTTTGGACTTGGAAAAATTTCAACTTTATAGATTTGAAATATTTCAAGAAAAGTTCAAATCAGAATTTTTTAGTATAGGATATGCTTTTGCTAAGAGTAATTTCTCAAAAAATCTGGCGAAATTCCGTCACTATGACTTTTAGACATTTTGTCAGACTTTTTTGGACTTCTGAAAATTTTCATATTAATATCACTTTTTAGATATTTAATTAGGCTTGAAAATTTTTCCTTTTTGAGCTTAAAAAAGTCAGAAGTAATGCTGATGACTTTTAGACATTTTGTCAGTTTTTTTGGACTTGAAAAAATTTTCAGATTTTTGAACTTGAAAAATTTTTAAATTTCAATTGACTATTTGAACTTGGAAAATTTTAGAGATGATGCTGACTTTTAGACATTTTGTAAGACAAACAATTCAGACTTTTTGAATTTAAAAAATTGACTTTCAGACATTTTTTCAGGCTTTTTTGAACTCGGAAAAATTTTCAGATTTCTATTGGGAAAATTTTCGGAGATAATGCTGACTTTTAGACATTTTGTCAGACAAGCAATTTGGACTTTTTGAATTTTGAAAAATTTCAGATATTACGCTGACTTTCAGACATTCTGATGGGCTATTTGACATTTTTTGAACTTGAAAACTTTTTCAGATTTCAAACGATTTTTTGAACTTGAAAAATTTCAGAAATTCTGACTTTTTCGACCCTGAAAATTTTTATAAAATGGTCAGTTTTATACTTTAATGAGTTGTATGGAAATGGAAACGTCCAGGATGAAGAGGGGGGGGGGAGTTACCAGATTTTCATAAATTTTCTTGATTTTTTGACTAATTCTTCAACAGTTTTGATAATTTTTATGAAAATTTTCAAGGATCATTCGAAATTCAAACCACTTTTACAAACATTTGAATAATTTTCGCTGAATTTCATTTCTTAATTACGATTAGTGGTCGGATCAACACTTGGCTTCAAAATGGCTTTAGCTGGGTTCAACTTTGGAAACTGTGCAACACTTCAAATAACCTTTAATTTAACGTAAAATGAAGTATTCAATTTTTCTATATTTTGACGTGAATGCCTATTACCTATGACTTGAGGTCAGGAAAATTTTTGGGTCGCGAAATTTTGTCACCTGGATGAATTTTCCAAGTTCAAAAAGTCATTTGTGTACCACGCAAGGTATACAAATGACATCAGAATAGAAAGAAGTTTTGGTCTCAAATGCTCGATAACTTATTCAAAATGCGATATAGGCAAAATGTGCATATAATTTATTTTATACAGTTTGATTGGAACTATAAAATAAGTTATGTATAGTTTTCCCATATCTGTCTTATTAAGCGAGTTATCAAGCGTTGTAAATTTCAAAGCCTGGTTGCCCCTTCAATGCTGCAGCTAGACGAAAATTACACATAACAGAATTTATAGCTAAAATTGTATTCTAAATGCAGGGATGATTAAATTTCAAATCGTATGCCATGATGCTAGTGTAACATCTTGATAACTACACGAGACATGGTGACACTTGCTGATATCCACGTGACTCTTGTCCAACACGAAATATCCCTATTATGAGGTGACCTATTACACAGTGACAAATGCTTCCTATTTTGGCACTTCTAATCACATTACGAGCATGTTCGATGCCTAGAACTCATTTAGAAGCTGCTACGAGGCGATGAGTTGATTAAAATTTACCACACGGTTGGTTTAATTACCGCCAAAAGTATGTCCAGCATGTGTCGACTGGTGTTAGGATAAACACATGCGCGAATATTTGCACGTTGGTCAGTTTGATACCCATGGCGAATTGTGATGTGGTCTGGGATCTGGCGGCAGTCTTGGGCAGATCGTCCCGTTATAGCCTCAAAAAATAAACCGCCGTGCTCTGGTACATACGTATATATTGTATATTAAACGATATACGTACGTATGTGTACGTACTCTTAATGTAAAATACGTTGGTCGAAGTGAAAGGAGCCTTAGATACCAAATCACGCTTGCTACTTGGGTCCGCGATGGTGACTTGGCGCGTCGCGTCGAGGAAATATTTTGCATACGTGAATTACATTACTAATGTATCGTATAGTATACTATAGAGTATACCTCTCAATAGCGTACAAGAGATTATTATTAAATAAAACTGGGGGGAAAATGGTGGAAAAAAAAGAAGGAAACCAGCTTTATAATATGACCCGAATATAACGTGGTCATCTTGCGACGTTGCAAGCTCGTACTACCTGAGCGTACCTGAGAAATGTTTTGGAATGCTGAAATAGCGCAACGTGTGTGTACTCCCTTGGAAACCATTTACCCCGCCATGTACGCCCATACCTCTGTTCGCGATCGCAGGTACAGTGGTACCTCCTCGGTTGCCTCCTGTTACCATAAAGACGTCGCGGTGTAGCCGAAGCCATTGAGTAACTGGTTTTTTGTTTAGTTATTCTTAGTTCGCGGTCGGTTTGCTACGCGGTTGTATGCGTTCGTCATTTTGGTTCTTCGGGTTTCGTTTCGGATTTCGTGTGAATTTTTTTTCTTTTTCGCGGGGGGGCTTTTTACCAAATTCGAGTGGCGTGGGTGTTGTGTCGATTTGCTCATTGTGAAGTGTTGTGGTGCTGCAGATGTGTCGGAATATGGTGTACCGGATTTGAAGCGAAAATTGAGATTTTTTCAAAAGTACGTAATTGTATGGAATTTCGTTACCTACGCGCGGTTTGCCGGCCGTTGTGGGGGTGGTTTGCCTTGGATCGGTGGTTTTCCGGCCGGATCAGGTGTTCGGGATGATGAGCTGTGGGAAGATTGAGAAAATGTGCGAAGTGTTTCTATGAAATATTGTGTTAGCGCAGTGTTTGTCTCTTTTGAGTATTCTGTGAAGTATCGATGCCCAAATTTTGTATACGTAAGAGTTATATTTACGTAATTGAAGTACGACTTGCAGTTTTATCTTTAGATTAGGCTGAGTGAAGTATTTATTCATTATGATGATTGACTAAACTAATTATACCTATCGAAACCTGTCTAACCACGTAATCAGCATGGCGCCGGCGTCAAGATTTCGCGAACAAGAGGTTCCATTCCTATCCAATGCTCCAATTTTATTGAATGGAAAAACGTGTTCGTCGAACTGGATTACTGGAATTCGGAATTTATCATGCATAGCTATGTTGATCAAGTTCTATTTCTGTTTCGAAATTAAGATTTCTGAAATAGGAGAAGACGAGATAGGGATCAAGAAAGTTGGGTTCATTTTCAACTTTTCGAATTTATCGAGGGTTCAAATGGAGTACAAAGCGTAACCAGGGTGTCTACCAGGCATGAAAACCACAAGATTACGTAAAAAGCACGAAACTTTGACAACAAGGAAAAACTGACTGAATTTTGAAGTTTGTTTTCGATAATATTCCTTCAATTAAACTTGAAATTGAAAACATGTTGAGAGTTTCGAGGGTTTTTAAGGTCAAAAAATGACAAAAAAAAGAGTTTTCCCTTTCCCCCTCTGATTGCTGTAGTACGCTGATTTCTCGATATGTTTGTTTATCTTGCGACCATCTGTGGACCAGTTTTTTTTTCAATTTTTTCTGGATTTTTTGCTACTCCCTATTTGTATATAAAAAATTCTACAAATTGACCCAAAATGTGCACACAATGTACAGGGTGCTCAATTTATTAAGTCGATGGTTTCGAAAATGAAAAAAAAAGCTTTGACAGCAGAAATCTCGAAAACTAAGTTCTCTAGAGAGAAACTTTTGGATCTCAAGAGAAAGAGAATTGTAAGCTCTACAATTTTCATCCCTAGCATTTTTTCAGCAGCACCCTTAGTTTGGCCTGAAAATCCATGTTTATGGGAAATTTACAAAGTTGATATGTAATTACAAAAATTGAACAACTTTTGACTGCAAAAATCTCGAAAACCAAGCCCCCTAGGAAAAAACCAATAGCTCTTCAGAAAAAGAAAAATTTCAACCTTTATAATTTTCATCCCTTGCATTTTTTCCGTAGCAACCTTATTTTGGCCAGAAAATCCGTGTTTGTGGGAAAGCAAGCGTAATTTTTTTTATTCATTTTCAAAACCATAGATTTTGAAAATTTTCCATAAATATGGATTTCCTGGCCAAACTAAGGGTGCTACGAAAAAATTGCTAGGGATGACAATTTCCCACTTTGAAATTCTCTTTCTCCTAAGAGCTATTAGTTTTTTTCTAGGGAGCTTACTTTTCAAAATTTTTGCAGTCAAATTGTTTTTTTTTTCATTTTCAAAACCATCGACCTTATGAATGGGCTACCTAAATAACGGAAAGAGCACAAATTTTTATTTTTTTAAATTTGGCGGTCACCTTGATAATGAATTAATGATATTGGTTCTTGAAATTGTCCTTGACATGGGTTATTCTTGAATATGCAGAACTCTACGAATCATTTCTAGCAATTTCAAACTGTTCAAGAAGCTCACTTTTTGTGCTGCAAATTTAGAATTTTGCATAAAATTGTATAAAAGTCAAGGAGAAAGAAAGAACCGAAGTTACAACTGTGATAAATTTTTTTGTGGAATTTTTCAAACTCATAACACAAATTTTTCTAATTTTCTCAAAAAAGTGATACAGATTCCTTATTCTCCAACTGGAAATGCAATTTTGTCATTTTTTGAAAAGTGTACACTGCCTTCTTTCGTTTTTTTTCTATGTACATACTTTTCATTTGTTTCTGATTCATTTTCAAACATTCTGATTATCCTATTCATTCTGATTTCTGGGATACTGAAGACTACACTTATAAGTATACTTCCTCTCCTTTCTTCCTTTTATTGATTTTGATGTAATTTCAATCGACAAAATTCGAGCTGTAAAAAGAAAGAAAACAAATGAAATTTTCAACCAAAGAATACAAATTTTTGAATTTTTGAATCCCAGAATTGAATGCAAGATCATAGATTGATACAATCATTGCAAATTTTCTCCGCCTCTCCCCTTTCTCTCTCTTCCCCATTGTTCTAAAATGATGCACTTTCATCAGAAATTTCGTTTTTTTGAATCGCTCAAAAAGGTTTGCTGCTCTTCTTTGAATAAAAATGAAAAATCTCTTGTTTTTGAAAATTATGTTTGATGGAATGATTCAAAGTAACAACACAATTCATTGACCTCATATGCAGTGGCGGATTCAAGGTTTATGCGCCCCTAGGCACACAAGAACTGCCACCCCACCTCCCAGACTAAGGGATCATTGTGAAAAAAATGCATATGTATTAGGGGAGTCAAAAAATGCTTAAAATATTTGCAATTTTTTAAACATATTTCCATCGTGTTTTTTTGTTGAGTATTAAGTAAATTAAATGCATCTATAAAGCCCAGGCGAAGCGAGGGCGAAAATTTTTACAAAAAACTACATAGTAAGGCTAGAATTTCATCATTTTCCCCAATATTTTAACCATCATGGGGTGTCCAAACCCCTTAAACCCCTTTAAATACGCCATTGTATCAATAACCTCCAGGTAATCGAGTGCTTAACACAAATATAATTCAACTGTCATTCTCTTTTCCACTTTTTTGTGTGAATTGCGAATAATATACATTTGTCATCCTCAAAATTAGCCGCCCCCAAAATTTGCCGCTCTAGGCTACTGCCTATGTTGCCTGTGCCTAAATCCGCCACTGCTCATATGATTGATTGCATGCGGAAAAACAGTAATAAAAAAGTAGCTTCAGATGAAATGGTTCTATAGAAAATAGAAATCGCCCATAAAATTCCATCAGCTCCTGATTTTCTTGAATTCGAACAAATCTTGCAATTCTCACACGGGCGTCGCTGACGGGGGGGACGAGGGGACGTGTCCCCCCCAATATTTGGTCAAAAAAAAGTATTAAAAAATACAAGCAGGGTAGCGATCGCCATTTTGCTGCATGAAAAATGATGAAATTTCTCCTTTTGGATGGCTTTTTTGAAAAAATTTTCGCCCTCGCTTCGCTCGGGCTCAGTAACTTTCCTTCTAATAACAAAATATGTTTAAATTGCAAATGAAATCATATTTTTCGGTAAAATTTCCGATTTTGGATGCATTTTTTGCAGAAGTTTTCACCCTCGCTTTGCTCAGGCTCAATAACTTCATTTCTATTAACGAAATATAGGAATTTTCTTTAAAATTGTAAATAAAACCATATTTTTTCGATAAAATTTCAGCTTTTGGAAACATTTTTTGCAAAAATTTTCGCCCTCACTTCGCTCGGGCTCCATAACTTT
>FIZU01044802.1:0-27704 GCA_900064475.1 Pseudococcus longispinus
AGTGGTTAATAACTGGTTCTTGGTTTTGGGTTAATGGTTAGGGTCCGCAGCTCTGCCGCAAATTCTGAACTGTTTGTATATCCATTTTCGGTTATCAAATTCATGAGTTTGATTACCTAACTACCTTGTTCTCTGATAAGAGAAAATGATCATAACCTGCTATATAGGAATAACGTGTTGAGTAACAGGCGGACATGAATGCCAGCGTGTAATCATCCCGTATAATCAGTCATGAATACTTGTACAGTAAACCATTACGCGTAACCGGAGACGACGAGGTAGTATGACGTACCAGAAGTAAACGGCCATTCACTAAACACGTAATATACATCAACAAAAATGGCTGATACTCAATGAGTCTAACTCACCAATTAATAGAATGGGTTGGCCGGGGAGCGAAAGCAGTAAAATTCACAAGTCACTGATGAAGTATGTACACACAATGTGATGCTCTCTCGATACGAACGTTGAGATCTACCCAGGCACGTATCTAATCACCACTACCAGCGCGCGCACACCCACGGTCCGGTTTCGTGGTAGCGCTTCATATGGAATTTCAATTCGTTCCACGTAGTTGAATTCTGATTGTAAGGCATTCATCTGTCCTTTTAAAGTTCTAAGGTCATTCAAAGGGTCTTTGAGGTCAAATATTTTCATAAATTCCAACGCTTCTTCATCGCGATCTAAGTTCTTAGAATTCAAGAAAATATTAGTCTGGAACTTCAGAAAATCGACTATGTTGATTACCATTTCCTTCAGCTGATCTACAACATTATATTAGCTCCATTCATGCTACATACTTTTATAAAGGAGTTTGCAGATCAGCTGGAGTATGGCATCTTTCACTGTAAAATTTGCATAATTTTTTTCATGATATGCAGGTGCAACGTTCGACGCTTCGTTATCATTATCGATGTAATTATTGCCATCGCATCGTTATCGCTATCTTCCTCATCATTTCTACCAATGCCTTGCTGAACATTATCAGAGCCTTGAACATTAAAAGTGCCTTCAAGATGCTTTTTGAGCCCTCTGAATGTTCTAAATGTTTTGAGGCATGGATTTGGTCCACACTTATACCCCTCATCGCCGTATCGCTCAGTTGTTGTTATATAATGGTAGCACTTGATGTGTGAGGTGTATTCACTGATATCTACCCTCTAGTAATTTATTACATATAAAGCACTTCAGAGACTTGTTTATGCTGAAACACGGTCCTATCTGATTATTATACCGTATAGATGTTACAAATGGCAACTACGAATGATAATGATAATAACTTACCAGATAATATCTGTATGTAATCTTCATTGATTTTAAAAGCTCGAAGCAGCGTATCCATTTTGAAGCAGCAATGTCTTATTATACGAATTAAAATTGAAAAAAATTCCGAACTGAATTAACGCCGAACACATTACAACAATCGAAACAACTTGTTATCAGTTTGGAACGCTATCGGACACACGCGATATAACGACAACAATGTTAATGCGTTTTGCGCATGCGCGTGCGCCGTGCAGATGTTTGTATTGTCACTTCGGTATAAATTCACTGTTTCTTTCATCCCTGTACTTTAAGAATGTAGAAAGAATCGGTAGAAATAATTCCAATTAGACAGAAGAAAGCAATGAAAATATAACTAATTACCCTGTTTTTTTCTTAATGATTGCACTACTGTTGAAAAAGTACTGATTTTAACAGATCGACTGTCAAATTTATTTATTTTGCTGTATTTTTTTTCTACTATATGAATCAGTTAAATTTGAACTGATTCAGATTTAGAGAGTACACATTACAAGGGTTCAAACAATACCTGTCGAAGCAAAAGAAAAAAAAGCGCAGATAGACAGCAAGAAGAGAAAGAGAGAAAGCGATGAAGCGGATGAGGTTGTGTTAATCTGCTTCTATCTTTCAATCAACATTTTTTTCAATAACTAAAACTTCGAATTCAGACATGACCCTAATTTATTCTCCAAATATTTTACTCAACAGCACCTTAATGACAACGATTTTTTTAGCTTCTTTAGTACCTACGAGTACATTCGATATAATAGAATTGAATAAAACATTCATACTGCAATATCTTACCATGTAGGTAAAACTTTCCTTGAGATCATCGGTCATTCTTAAATAACTGTTTTCAAATGATACAGATCTTATTGAGATTCATAAATCGTATATTTCAATTACAATCCGAATATATTGTGTACAGATTCGAATCTCTCATTCTCCTATTCTCGACTTCTGAGTTACATAGCCATCCGCATTCAACTTGGAAAATCCGCCCAACAAGACCATCTGCGACTACGTCATTTAGTTCATTCTCTCGGTACTTTTTAATTCATTAACTAGAGAAAAAAGGGAAAAAAACCGACGCGATGTACCATCTACTATACTTTATGTTGTAACCTGGGTCCTTTTTTTTTGCATTGTTTTAGTCGCACCCTCTTGTAAACTACGCAGAGAACAGCTTTACGGGGCATTAAAACAGGAAACAGTAGTGCTTAAATGCGAAGTAGACTCGAACCCGAAACCGTCAGCGTTCCACTGGACGTTCAACAATTCAGGAGATTCCAGTCTGGTGTCTCCTTCGCGTTACACGCATACGGGCTTTATATCCATCATTAATTATACGCCGGTAACGGACATGGATTACGGAACGTTGGCTTGCTGGGCCAAGAATTCGGTCGGACATCAGAAAAGGCCTTGTATATATCAAGTTGTGGCCGCAGGTAGGTTGATTTATTTTTAATTTCGTACCATTGTGACAAATTTTCTTAATACCGGTGCGAGTGTGTTGGGAGACGACGTCGCTGGTCTGCTAGATACAAGCGCCTACGTTTTTTAAATACAGTGCTTATGTAGTAGAATCGACTACATAAATGTATTTTTTTCGCCGAACCTCGTATGCAGGAGGCTCGACAAATGGCGAAATAAATTTAATTATGTAAAATTACGCGCGCGCACCGAAGTAGGAAAAAACCAGCAACCACCGACGCAGGAGACTTGAACCGCGGTGAATTATTACTCCAGGCGACTTTTTCCTCTTTTTTCTTTCTCTCGCCCCGCCGAACAAAAAGCCCAGCCTTGGTACCACAATGGAAATAGAATAGTGGGTTTTATTGTTTCGAAATTTATTGCGTTTTTCTTTCGATATAACTAGCTGGAAAAGATTTACAACTCGGTGCAATAATCGATCATTTTTTATTCGCGAAAAATATACTCGTACTCTTATAACAACCGAACCGCGAAGAAAAACTTTCTCATTTTCCTCCCTCTCCTCGCCCCCGTCCTTCAGTCTCGTCGCGAGAATAATACCATCTCATACATCTGTATTACCTGTCGAAAAGATGAACTCGCAGGTATTGAAAATAAGCGTCTTATTTGGCCTGGGTGATTGATGAGAACGAATAAAACGTTGATAACAATTTCATTAAGAGGATTTTTGCCTGTTTTTATTTTTCACTGCGGCGTAATTCTTCGGGGAATAGCGTTGTGTACTAGGCCCTCGAGAGCTTTTCACGTAGAGGGGATAAAGTAATTGTTAGAACATGTCGTTTATAAGCTAAGAAGGTTTACGTTAAGGGATCAGTATTGGAAAATTGCCATTATTAAAGAAAAAATTGCTCCGGCAGAGAGGAACATTTGTATCGGAGTGTATTTTATTTATACATTTGAATGGCTGGTGCATGACTCGCTGTACCGATACAGAAATTCTTTTCGCTTTGTTTTCCCCTGCTGTTTTTAGTTTCTTCGCGATTTTTTTCTCTCTTTTTTTTGCGTTTTTATTGACTATGATTTCGGGTGCGGATTTTTATTCATTTATTTTCTTCTTTTTTTCCGTTGCTAAAGTGTTTTCTGCGACGTTTTATTGATTTTATTTTTTTATTTTTTTTCGCTCGGGGTTTCGAAACGTTTTAATATTTGAATACGTGAGATGGCCTTTTTAAGGCTACGAATGTTACGGTAATTTGGAGAATGTTTCTGATGAGGATGATGAAGTGCTCGTGTCCTTGGATTTTTTTAAATTGGGGTGAGATATTGTTAGATACCTGTGAAAAAAGTTCTTCGAAGGATTATCTCCATTTCTCACCTTGAATTTGATAGAGAAAATACATGAAAAAAAAAACTCCGACTGCGAAAATCTCGGAATACCAAATGTTGGAGAAAAAAATTTTCAAATTCTACAATTTTACCCTTGGCATTTTTTTTGCATCGCCCTTCGTTTGGCCAGAAAATCCATGTTAATGAGAAAGTTACAAAGTTGATAATTTGAAAAATGAAACGACTTCGACTGCACAAAAATCTCGAAAACTAAGCTCCCTAGAAAAAAACCAAGATTTTCTGGACGAAGTAAGCGTGCTACAAAAAAAATGTAAAGAATAAAAATTGCAGTGCTTGAATTTCTCGTCTCTCATGAGCTAGTAGTTTTTTCTAGAAGGCTTAGTTTTTGAGATTTTTGCTGTCGAAGTACCTGAAATTATGGACTTTGTAAATTTTCCATAAACATGAATTTTCTGTCCAAACTTAGAGTGCTACGAAAATTCAAGCAATGGGAATTGTAGAGCTTGAAACTCAGAAAATCTTGTTTTTTTTTTTAGGGAGCTTAGTTTTCGAGATTTTTGTGCAGTCGAAGTAGTTTCATTTTTCAAATTATCAACTTTGTAACTTTCTCATTAACATGGATTTTCTGGCCAAACGAAGGGCGATGCAAAATAAATGCAAAGGGTAAAATTGTAGAGTTTGAAAATTTTTTTCTCCAACATTTGGTATTCGAGATTTTTGCAGTCGGAGTTTTTTTTTTTCATGTGGATTTCACAGTCATAGATTTCACTGTTGTTGAAGCCATGGATTTTTGAACTTTTATTGTACAAAATTCAGATTGGATTATAATTTATTTAAATGTTTTTTGTATTTTTTTTCCAAGTTACACTTTTTGAAAAAAAAAAAACGATCGATAGGTAGATATGTAAAAAAGGTCATGGAAAAAGTCAGTAAAAAGTCATGAATTTCCCCAAAAAATCTAGATAGACCCCCCGGGAAATAAAATCTGTGATCCAATCCATCATACAATTTTTGAAATACATTCGCATGCAATAACCTAAATTGATTGGTTGAATATAATTGAAGTACCTATTTGTAAAGAAGTTTTCTATGCCCACGACAAGAATATTCAATTTTTTCTCATTATTTTAATTCATTTCTAATCCTTTACCAACTGAGCTTTCTGGGCATCTATGCTTCCTAGCAGTTCTATAAATGTGTTTCGTTTCACTTGATTGTGAAAAAATAAATAGCACTATTCACAATTTTGAGCTAATCTCATCTGTTTAGGTATGATGAATGATAACCAATCAGGTTGAAGATATTCTGGGGTTGTTTATCTACGCTTGAATGAAACGAACATTTTGAAGAATTACGAGTAGATAGTCATGATATTATACTAGAAAGTTAGAAATACATCGTAAACTCGATAAATTGAAATAATTCAAAAATCCACGAAAAAACAACAATGAACAAATATCAAAAACCATAGACTACGTAAAAAACTTGACGCCAAGTTTTCCATTTTGCTTCGAATTTTTAAATAGGGAGCAGGTACGCGGCACACTACAGCACCTCGTGAATAATACATTTGATAAATACTCGTATAAGTGTATTTATTAGCATGGGTGCTTGGATGTAGGAACTAGAAACGCCCCAGTCACGTTAAATATTTAACGGCGAGAATTTCTAATCACGTGTAAAGTAATTGGCGAAGAGAGAGAGAAAGTATATAAAGCGCGTCGTCGGGTGTGAAATGTTACGTAGGACGTCGAGGAAGCGATGGGTCGGTGGTAATAATAATACAGGGAACATATTTGGGAACGCGGGACTGATATTTGATCTTTTTATTGTGCCGTTTACTATACCGCGACGCTTGAGCTAATACACTCGTGACGCGGAACCGAGCAGGGAGAAGCGAACTTATTCGACGTCGGTTCCGTTATAATCGTTTGCGGTTGCCGGTTATTACGCTAAAATTATAATAACCTGCTTTTATAATATATACGTATAACATAGGTTTTAACCTAAACGTTTAATTTTATTATTATTCTTTCACCGAACGAATGGGTATTTCCACAGGACGCCCTTTTCCACTAATCAATTGCTCAATAACGAATCAAACGGAAGACTCTTTGCAAGTTCAATGTATGGAAAATTTCGACGGCGGGTTACCGCAAAACTTTCTCATGGAACTTTTAGAAATACCAAATATGGAATCCAAGTTTAACGTCAGCGTTAATGGAAGATCGCCTATATTTTACCTGCACGGTATCGAATCGTCGGCTTCTTATAAAGTTAAACTTTTCGCCGTGAATGCCAAAGGACTTTCCGATCCTGTTTATTTGGAAACTAGTTCGTTCAAAGGAGCTGCTAAATATACAAGTATGTGCATTTTTATTTTACTATTTTTATTTGCGTAATACAGGGTGTTTTATATGTCGAGTGACGCCTTCGATTCCGGAAATTGTCAACCAATCTTGCATACAAGTATTCATGTTTGCATACTCTTCGGATTTCAGGAGCGAAATGTGTGTTTTTTGCTTGATAATTTTTCAAAATTTCTTCGTACTCAGCAGTATGGCACTTGAGTAGAATCGATGCCCCTTCCAGTGCTCCAAGCTACAACTCTACATCTGATGTAAAAATGTTTTGAAGAAACCCCTGCAATTTTAGATGCGGATAAACATACTTACAGGGTGTTCGAGTAGGAGTGCATCGCCTTCAAATCAGAGAGCAGCTACTCAAACCACTCATGTTTGCCGACCCTTTGATTTGAAGAGACAAAGATTGTACCAAAGAAGATGGTTTTTCAGAACATCGTAACTCCGCTGATCATATAGATAGGAAAAAATGTTTGAGGACTTTTTTGTAGAACTTTTTAAAGCCTACAAAATAAGTTATATTCATATTTTGTCTAACTCTCAAATTGAAGGAACTATAATGATTTGAAAATTTGCAAGCCTTTTAACTTCTACAATTTTCAAGTTGACAAAATTTTGATAGTGTCATTTTTTGTAGAGCTTTTTGAACTCCGCAATATAAGTTGATAATATTTTGCCCAACTCAAAAATTGAAGAAAATTCAGCTATTTAAAAGATGGAAAGAACCAAGAGGGTTACATCTTTATATTTTTTTTTCAAAATAGTCTTCCATGTTTTCAATTTTGGTGTTAGACAAAATAATATTACCTCATTTCATAGAGCTCAAACAGCTCTACAAAAAACGTCTCTTTCAAAATTTTGTCTACTTGCAAATTGAAGGAGTTATAAAGCCAACAAATTTTATAATTATGGTAGCTGCGTCATTCCATGTCAATGTGACGGAGTCTTATAAATCAAGAGCCGTTAGACTTAGAGTAAATCCGTTTGCGCAGTTTTTAAGAGCGTCAAAAGTAGATGGAAAAATGTGAATGAAAAATTTTGAAAGTTCAAAGTTTAAATTTTTTTCAAAAAGTTCATTTTCAAAAATTTGTCACATCTTTGAGCTACCATTTGAAAATTCGTAAAAATTTAAGGCGATACTTTTTTTTATACTACTTACAACTAACGATGTTTCATCGTGGGATCTTGATGCCCTGTGGGGTTCGGAAGCCCCCAAATTTTGGTCAAATTTAAACAAAAAAATTCTGGTCATGTGGCATATCGTTAGCTATGTAACTTTCAATAGTGCTGATTACGAATATCAACTCACTTTTTTGATCCGACCCCCCAGTTCCCCACACTAAGCCCCGCAATTTCGAAAAAATGGAAAAATCATGTCGCACATGATTTGTTAGGTTTCCAGGGTCGCTGATCTCAAATATCGACTCGGTTTTTAATTTCTACTCCATTGTGCCTCAAACTGTGGCCCCAACACCCCTTTTCTACAAAATTTTTGGGTCTTGCGGGGGATTTCGGGACACGATAGGTTGGAAATGAAAAACTGAGACGATATTTGGGATCAGAGACCCTGAAAACTCAGCAAATCATATACAACATAATTTTTTCTTTTTTTCAAAATGATGGGATTCAATTCGGAGAAAGGAGGGGGGGATCAAAAAAGTAAGTTTCTAGTTGTGATCAGCATCATCGAAAATGTATAAAACGATATTCTACAAGGTCTAAATTTATGCTACTCAATATTTTCTATTTTTTGGGTCTCACGAGGGGGGGTACGATGAAGTAGAAATTACTGCATTTCTTCGTCACGTTGACAAATTCCAGAAAAATTTTGCCAATCTATAATACCAGCGGAGTTACAACATTCTAAAAATCATTTTCATTGGTGCATAACTTCGCCCCTTCAAATCTCGATGTTTGTACACGTGCACACTTTTCTGTGTTTTGGGTAACTGCATCTCTGTTTTGAAGGCGGTGCACTCCTACCTGAGCACCCTGCATAAATATTCAATGTTGGTTGTCTACTTCCTGTATTGAAGGGGGCATATTGGTTATGGAACACCCTGTATATATATATTGTATACGTACATTTTGACGTACTCGACGTATTTATTGATGTATCGAGGAAGAAAAAACGATAAGAGAAGCTGTTGATACGGGCAGATTTGCCCATTATTCGAAAAAGTAATATTATATGACGAAGATAGAAAGACTGTATAAGTATATACTCGTACAATGGAAAACAGGGGGTAATTTTGGGGTAAAATTAATGTCGACTTTCAATGACACAATAAGGTTTTATGAATTGTTTTACGAGCGAGTTGATTTTTCAATGGAATTCGACCCTATATACGTTGTATTTATATCTATCCATCCATCGGCCGACAGACGATACAACGACCAAGGCAAGACGAACGAAGAGCTAGTAAAAGATAAAATTATAAGAACCGATGGTAAAGTTGCGTCTTTGTTAGGAAGGAGAGATGCGAGCAAGGGAGGAAGAAAAAACGACGCAAGAGGGTTGACCATGGGGATAATAGGGTTATACGTTATTCAATATCTTTGGGCCTAGTTTTTCTCATTATAGGTAGCTTTAAATTTATAGCCGAGTTTTTACGGGCAGCCAAGTTATGGATGCTATTTACTACGAAAGAACTTAATTTGAAAGCAGATAAAATTACAAAAGCATCGAGCAAGTTGTAATTTTTAGCTTTGCCGAGGATATGAAATTTGTACTAAAGAAATTTAGCGTTCAAATAGATAGGTAAACTTGATAGCGAACCGTACGGTCATAAATTTTAAAAATATTTTACCGATACGTGTACACGGCCTCCGTATTGTTTGATTTATTTGGCTTTTATTTTTACCCGGGTCACGGAGAAACTCATCCCCCTCTTGGTTTAACCCCCGAGGAGACATAAGGGTAAGCTTGCCGGGTGGGTTTTTTGTTATATTATTCGCGAGACTTTTCTCCAACTCTCGTCGATTATCAGACGAGGTAATTAATGAGGTAATTAACCGGCGACGGGGTAGGGAGAATTTTATCGAGAAAGTTGGGTCAGTTGTGCCAAATGCAAAGAGGACGTTTCGAGGTGAGGTGGTATTTGTTCGATGGATGGGTTTGGGGTGTGAATTAATGACTGGTTTGTGACGATAGAGAGAGAGAAAGGATGGTAGTTTTTTTGAGAAAATGTACCAAAATGTGTTTTTAGGGTGGTTTTTAATTCCAAGTTTTGAAAAAAAAAATAGTAAAATATTTTAGTTAGTGAATTTTATTTTATGTTTTTTCATTTTTGATTGTAGATTTTTTTTTGAATTAATGAACTAGCTTTCAATATCCTAATTTTTTATGGAGGCCAAGAGTCCAAATTAGAAAAAACAATTTAATTGATAAATCTTTGAAAATTTCCGAACTTCTGTATTCTAATCTCTCAATTTAGTATCTTTTTATGACAGAAAATTCTGTTAGAAAAAATTTATCCTCCTTAGGTGAGGATTAGGCTTAGACCATATGATCTAAGCGATTAGGAAAGTTTCAAATTGACTAATATTTCCATAAAATTGAAAAAAAAACATGAAAAAAGGAAAAATTTTAAAAAGTTTGAAAATTCTCAAAATGACTTTTCAGCTTAGTGAGAAAAACTCCGGAAAAATTAAGTTGCCTGTCACAACAAATAAGACACTCGTATTTGTTATTTCATGAAGTAACATATTTTTACCAATCCAGATTTATCGGGAGAAATATTCAGTCATTTTCTATTAAAAGGGACTACATTGATAAGCTTTGATGAAAATTTTGAAATTTTGACATACAGATGATTCTTTTTTTTCATCTATGAGGGCCAAAATTTTTTCAATCCATTTTTCTGTCTACATAATAGCCACGTAAAAACTGGAATAAAGTTTTAAAATTTTTATTTCAACAAATTTTTCATTTTTTATGAATTTGGATCTTCAAACAGGGAGTGGAGAATCTGAAAAAATCGAAAATGAATGTTTTACCATTCCAAAATTTGATGGTGTGGATTTCATCTATGTTTTCATCAATTACCTGCACTTACAAAATATTCGAATGATTTTTGAATCTCAATCCCCAGTTCGTCACAAAACAACTACAGATGTATTCCTGGCGCAGAATTTTTCCAGCATTCATGCACACTCTCACTTGGAGGAGAAACCCATTTACGTAGCAATTTCTTCTCCTCTGTTGATGTTTCATTCGCGTTGCGCTGGCTCAAACTCGACCATCACATATTTTACATCCGTTCGAATGTAGCATCGTTTTAAATCCTTCCGCTGCAGAATATTTATACTGCTTTTAAACCGTCCAAAATAAACATAAGATAGAGCGAGTAGGAAAAAAAAGAAGAAAAATCTTGGGATAAAATACTACAAGCTTACATAAAATCTAGCTTCACTTGCTATATGAACGTAATAAAGAGCAAAAACTCGTTTCGCGTGGGAAAATCGAACAACAATATACCAGGCTAGGAAATATGCTGTTATAAAAAGATTAAATGAGATTTTATATTGGTCTGACAGATTACTCCGGTTTTAGCAGAAACCGAATCGAAATACATCGCGAAAAAGAAGTATAGGAAAAAAACCTCCCGAAGTACTACACATTGGCTGGCCGGCCGTGTAAGTTCGTAAAATACAATTTTATGTTTTAAGGACTACATCATTATTCTATTTACCAGAATACCGCGTGCGTCGTTTTTTTTTCATCTCTTCTCTCCGGTCGTGATTCAATTTGTTGTTATGTCAACGGTTTTTGACCCTTTGCAACGAAATTTACGATAAAAAAAAGATGTAGTAATACTGGCGTAAGTATAAGGTTTGGGGTTTTTTGTGGTTTATTTTTTCCACGTTCACGTACGAGGAAATGAATGTGGAAGAGTGAGATGGTAAGTGGAGTTGGTTTAAATTAGGTGACTTGTATTATGATACTTTGCATACATTTATCTGTAGGTGTGGAAAATTTTGCCATCATAGATTTGTTTGAAAGTGATGCTCTTAATGAAATGCAGTCCAGACATGTGTCACGTATTTGAAAAAAAAGTAAATTCTTGTTGACTTCAACTCAGCAGAAAAAAGTTGACTCCTACTCTAAACAGCTCTTTTGTTAAAAGAGTTCAACGATGAGGTCTTATGTTTTTTTTTTCAAAAATGAGTAAGGGGTGTGGTTCGATTCACCTTGAAGAGTGAAATAACGTAAAATATTCATATATTTGGAAAATTTAATTCTTGTTTATGAAAACGGGCTAGAAAAAATAAGAGAATGGTAGAAAACAAACAGAGATAAAATCTGAAATGCAGGAAAAAGGTTTAACATCGATAGCTATTTTCAGTGCAAAAAATGTAATTTGATGCTATCTGCTCAATTTTCTTGATTTTCAAATAATCGAAATAGCCCAATTTATCTTCTCAAGATTTTTTCCAGACACGAATAAAATTTTTGTTTACAACTCATGCAACACATGATATTTTTCCCCCTTAAAACTCCAGGTTCAGCACCATACCATCAAAATGAAGCGTTTTTACATTTAAAAACTCCTATTACACAAAATTGAAAAAAGTGAATTTACCTTGTTCTTTTCATGGACTCTACAATTCTACTGGAACGTCAACTGGAGAAATAGTTCGAATTGGCAAAAATATAGTTCCAGTTGTCTGTTGTTCAAATTGGCAATAGTATAGTTCGAATTATAGAGGTGAAACATCGAATCAGTTCGACTTATAACAACTCCTCATTCTTCTTTTTCCATTTCGACTTATCAGGTACAAAAATGTGCAGCGTAAGTTAGGGATGAAACGAGACCGGCGGTAACGGTTCGGCTTTTCAAGGAATTCGAGTTATTGAGAGTTCGAGTTGGCGAGATTCCACTTTATTTGACAAGTCAGGTACCAGAATAATTTTTGGTCGTATTTGCTAAGTTTTTGAGATTCTAAAAACGCATCTGCGGTTGGCATTGTCTCTCGAGGTATTTTGGCGCTTTGTTAGTGAGCAGAATTTGCAAATTTTTCATAGAAGTCTTTGATTTTCAAATTGTATAAAAAATACATTCAACTACCCGTTCCTAAAAAGGATGATGAGATGAAGCGCAAAAACTTAAAATTTCTCCCCTTCTAATATTTTGTAATTGTGATAAAAAAAAATAGGAAAATGGAAATTCAGAACTTCAAAGTAACTGTAATTGAAAATTGGTATTTCTTCATAAAAGGAAACAATACAAACAGATTGAAGGAAGATTTTTGATTTGAACTTGAAAAACAGGAAAAAAAATTAGCTTTCAAAGTTTTTCAGACTTTCGACAGTAATTTTTGGAGAATGGGTAAGTACGAGTAATAAGTAGATATAATATTTTATCTACAAAATTTTGTAAAATTTTCTCAAATTCTTCTTCGAACATTATTCAGTGATTATTTCTGAGGAAAGTACCAAATATCTGTACTATTCGGCCCTACAGCAATTAGTAAAAAAATCTTACATTTTTGCAGTCATTCTCTCGAATTTTTTATTTTTCATTTTTGTGCTGAGATCAAGAAGAGGGTGAAAATTTTTGGTCCGTTGCTTGCAAGGAACTTCCAGATTGTAGTGGAAAGAAAAGTTTCACCCTTGCTCTTTTTTCAACACAGGAATCGTTATATACATACTTTGAAAAACATTAGCTAATTTTGAAAACTAATTTTCTGTGCAAATTTTCAGTTCAATTCGAAAAATCTCTTTTAATCTCTTCATTTTATTTTTGCTTTTATGAAAATATGAAAATTTTCAGTTTTATGTCATTTGGGGCAATAAAATATTCGAATTACGAATTCATTATTTCAACTTCTTTTTTTGAAAATGTAAATTATAAAAAAATTGGAAGAAAAGAGATTGACATTTTTGCACTGCTTACATTTCTTTCTGTTTTAAGGGTGAGCAGTTGAATGCAATGTTTTTTCAATTTGTAGAAACTGTCACTCAGAGAAATGAAAGTAATTGGGTAATTTTGATTCGATCGTATTTACTGTGTGAGATTTTATTTTTCACTGGTGAAAATTACCTCGTGTACTGGCTTGATGAATTCTTTTCGTATGCTTGAATTAAAATTTTTAAATTTCATCCATCAGATCCCTTCTGTGCACAAACGGGTGAAAGTACATGAAAATCTTACGTAGTGTATGTAAAACTAGACTTTGTCTGAAATAAAGGAAAATTTTACGTAAGTGTTCATTGGTCAATGCGTCCTCATTATTAAACAATTTGAAAATTAAAAGTAACTTTTTTTTGGTAATTGTTACCTCTAGTTTATACCCCTATGAGATAGTGGCTGGCTTCTGATGCCAAAAATTTTTGATTTATGCCATCCTCGATCAAACAAAATTTTTTTGCTTTCATCTTTACAGCCACTTTTTCACAGATTGCGTCATTTTGTAAAAATAAGACCTGATGACGCTATGCTAAGGGCACTCTTCGCCCATGCTCGTTTCACACGAGACACGTTACAGTCGTCTTTGAAGGAGAAGATTAAACCATTCGAATAAGCATCTAACTCGCGAATATCCTACAAACGGAATAGGTACCACAATGTAATTAGCCTCTTTGCCTCGCTCCTGCCCTCCCCAGCACCTCTCACATACCAACCTTTGCGTCGAGTCGGCTTTTGGCTCTATTAATGCGCATTTAACCAGGTAAATTTTCAATTCATTATAAACGAGGAAGTTTTATCGCGAGATGTTCTTTTTGTACATACGTAGGATGGCAGCTTAGTGGGGTAGTCTATTGGGGATCTTTTGCGAATGTCGCGATACCAATGTAGGTGTCGAGAGAGAAGCCTCTTAACATTTTAAAATCGCCTAGGTCAGATTAGCAGAATCGGTTAAGTTTATTCGGGATTTTAGCACCCTTTTATACGGTGACTAGGGGTAAAGGTGGGTTTACGTTTTGGGCTTTGCGCCAATTTTCGTTTGCACGAGGTTTACGTGGGACGTGTGTGTGTTTGTATACCTACGCGAGGGTATTTGACGAGGTTAATTTTTTACCCCCTCGATGTCTACGTTACCCTCGATATGCGTTGAAGTATTCATAGGGAGATGCGTTAGAAAGACGGGTCGTTTTAATGTTTCCTTTTCGAAAGGGATGAGATTTCACCGACAATTCCCTTCATTGTTTTAAATGACTTAATATTATCAAGACGACGAAAGCGGCGTGTGAGGGAGAAGGGCGGATCATGCTGCGGTGAGAAATGTTTATTTCGAGATGAAGAAGCGTCTTCGCGAGGTACCGCCACCTTAATACAAATCGTGTCACTCATACCCCATAAGGGAGTCTCGAGTTTACTTTTCCCTCTTCTTCTTTTTTTTTTACTCGTATATTTACGCGAAACACGCGGAAATGAAATTGTTAAATGAACGATGACGTGAGAGGAGAGAGGCTAAAAGACACGTAGGGTAATTTTGACGACGACCCATCTCGCCGAAAATACTTAGCTGTGCATTAGCGAAAGCGACGCAGCGCTGTCGACAAATTGTAGTAATGATGCAGCTCTCTCCCGATTGTGAATTATGGCGTTAGGTGGTTAACAGCACGGCAGCAGCAGTGTTGTTGAAAAGCGTCGCGAAAAATGGCCTTATTAATTACATAGGTAGCTCTCGGTTTTGCGAGTATCATTATATAGAGCGGAAGGCACGAGGAAGGAAGGCAGTTGCTCACGTAATGTCATATCTCGTGATAATAATCAACGTGCTTTTGTACCTAATAACGTAGGTACGTAAGTACGTGTAACTCGTTATGTAGGTAGCTAGTACATACACACGTATTACTACTGGAATGAATTTAAATTAGGTAGATTTCGTTCGATTGAGATCAGGAGTGATGTTGAACGAGAATTGAAAGTCAATGGGAAAAAATCTTTGCCGCATAAGGTCATTAAATATCGACGTAGTCTTCCAACTACTTCCGAAGAAGCTTGATTTGAATTTCATACTTTTGATGCTTCCATTTATGTTCTTCCATTACTTGATTGTACAGGGTGTTTCATAGCTAATGTCCATCCTTTCATCGGATAAGTAGGCAACTCATACTGAACGCAGGTATGAGTGTTTGACTATCTTTGGAGTTGAAGGGTGCAGTTATGCACATGCAAAACTTTTTTCAATCTTGTACATTTTTGATTTGTCATAAAATTTTACCTTTGATAGGCAGAGGGTTGCAATTTGCTCTATTGGAAGGACTATTTCTTCTAGTGCATTACTGCACGGCTCCAATTTGTTGATGACAATGTTAACCTTGTCTAGGGTCGACCGCAGTGCGGTACCGTCATAACACAGAACTGGCGTAAGTTCGGCCAAGTCTGCGTAATAGAGTGCAGCAAGCTTGTGAGGGTTGCCAAACCGATCCCGCAAAGTTGCTAAAGTTCTAGGGTATTCTTCGTCAGAGGTCGGTCGGCCAGCTACTGCAACTGGCGCATCTCCAATTAAATACCTACGGAGCTGCAGTGGTTTTTCGCGTTGTGTCTGTACGCCATCGTTCTCATCTATAACAGTGAGCACTTGAGCATACCAGTCTCGAAAGTTCCGAGCTTTACCATCGAAGTTCGACAGTCTTAAGTTTGCGAATTTGAAGGAAATTCTTTTTGGAATTCGATTTGTTTGAATTTTGTTGGTCATCAGACTATGAAGCGGAGGTGCACTTGTTGATCAAGTACAGCATACACAGTTTATTGGCAAAACGTCTTTCGAATGCTTCGATCTTCTTGAGACACTCTTCATCGACACATTTGTTCTTGAGGGATGCCAGTTGAGACGCAAGGGTCTCGACTAGCTGGATCGTGCCCTTAGCAGGCAGCTTCTCTCGGATTTCGGTTTGATAGCCACTTTCACAAAATTATAATTATGATTTAGCCACTTTGACAAAATTATAATTATGATTTGAGTTTATTTATTTATTTATTTATTTATTTACTTTATTTTATTTATTTAACATTTACACGTTGTGGGTCCGGCCAATCGAAGTTATCGGCCGGTACCCATACTTAACATATTAACACAAGAACAAATACTTAATTTTAACATAAACTATACTCATGTTTAAACAACGAAAACGAAAAACAAATTCACATTTTAACTCGAACACCATTTATTTACAAAATTCCGGACGTTTCGACTCACCAACAAGTCTTCATCAGCGGATTATACAAATGATACATAAATGAAAGGAATGATACAAAACGAGTACGAGACGACCAATATAGATAACATAAATTCTTTTAGTTTTTGTTTATTGAAGTGCCTAGTTAATTTTAAAGGGGTTTTGTTCATAGTTGTGGGGACTCCCCATGACATTTTTTGCTCTCCATGCCTATTGTTTGCCAGTGGCACAACATACCGTCTGTCACTGCGAAACACCTCTTCTCTTGTGACATTGGATGGGAGTCTCCAAAAAGACTCAGCGTCGGATGCTATACAATATTTATGCAGCATAGGTATATTCAAAATACCTGTTCTTGAAAATATATCTTTTTTACTTTGGAGTGTTCTTACAATAGAGTAGGGCAATAGTTCTTCCAAGATATACCTCTGAGTTTTTTCTACTTTCTTTATTTTTGAGGGCGCCGCACTACCCCATGCCAGAATTCCATACCTAATTGTACTTTCCACCAACCCATAGTATAATATTCTCTGCACTTCTGTTGGCAATAAGTTTTGAAGATATGAGAACTGGTAGAGGTACGATTTTAATTTTTTATTTAGACTGAAAAGTTGTTCATCCCACAGTAATTTGAAATCTAGGGTAATTCCGAGATCATTGAACTTCTCTACTTCTTCAATCTCTTCACAGTCACAGAGCAGTTTGTTCCTAGCTTCAAAGCAGGTGCATGTATGCAATTTAAATTTTAACCCTTCTACCTTCACCATATGTCCTGTCTGAAAAACCATAACTTTTGTGTTTTTTTTGTATTAATCCCTAAATCATTGTCATGTGCCCACTTTACGAACTCATCGATCTCGCCTTGCATTTTTCCCCTCAGCTTTACTAGAAGTATATTATAAAATTTACTTCGGGTTTACTATACGGTATACTATGCAATATATTAATGGTTTAATTGAAACAAGTGAATTTGAAGTATACTACACGAGCAATATTTTACTAATAAACGACATGGTAATAACAGTAGTGGTATATTGCCATTGTAGTTTCCTACAAGTGTACTTTGTTCTTTCCATTTCAAATATATTACATAGTATATTGAGTAATATATTTGAAATTAAAGGAAAATTTTTACATCAGAGTAAGAAAACAATTTGCACTGCAGTGATTAAGAAATATGAATGGAAGTATGTAAAATAATATATCTTTATAATACCTAGTTACCTATTTTTATTTAATTTAATAGAAAAGAAAGAACGAATTAGAAATAAAATGAACAAATTAGACTATATTTTATCATTTCAACAAGTTATTGAAAATGTTAAAAATATTAAATTAATGGATAGATTACAAAAACAGTTGACAAAAGTTTGACCTAATTGCGTAAAATAATGCCAAACTGTTAGAAAATATTATTAAAAAACGTTCAAAAGCATAAAAAATTCTCACACTTTTGTAAGTGATACTTTTTTCTCATTATTAAGCTTATTTTCCATTGTTCTCTTTGATTATTGTATTTAAATCTGCATAAAAATATTATTAAAAAACGTTCAAAAGCATAAAAAATTCTCACACTTTTGTAAGTGATACTTTTTTCTCATTATTAAGCTTATTTTCCATTGTTCTCTTTGATTATTGTATTTAAATCTGCATAAAAATATTATTAAAAAACGTTCAAAAGCATAAAAAATTCTCACACTTTTGTAAGTGATACTTTTTTTTCATTATTAAGCTTATTTTCCATTGTTCTCTTTGATTATTCTATTTAAATCTGCATATACAAGGGCAGGCCACGGTTGATTGCTAACGTAATCTGGTTGATACTGCAATCCAATAAAACATTTTCAAAATATAAACTTAGATCAGAGCACTAATTGTGAATAGATTTTCAAATAAGGAAATCATATATTACTACCTATTTCGTGAATTTGTCCTAAGTTGCCTCCATCATCATATTTAAAAATTCCGAAACGAAGTGGAAAGCACTTCAAAAATTTTAATTTTCATCTCATACCTAATCTATTTTTGATAAAAGAAAAAGTTCTTCAAGAAGAGTTGACGGTGAAAATGAATTGTACTGCAAAAATTGAGGAAATGTACAGAGTGTTCCAGTAGCAGTGCACTGCCTTCAAACCAGAGATGAAGCTACCCAAGTTACATAAGTGTATGCAGGTTTGCCGACCTCAAGATTTGAGGGGGCAAAGTTATGCACTAGTCCGTGTAGATGTTACAAAACATTACTCCGCTGATGATGCAGGCAATTTTTTTTCAAACTTTCTTGTAAAACTTTTCGAGCTCAATCAACTGAGTTATATTCATGTTTTGCCTAGCTCCAAAACTGAAGGAGCTATAGTGATTTGAAAATTTGTAGGCTTCACGACTCCTTTAATTTTCAAGTTATGCAAAATTTTGTGTGTCATTTTTTGTTGAGCTTTTTGAGCTTTTCAAAATAAGCTAATATTTTTGTGCTCAACTCCAAAATTGAAAACATGAGATACCATTTTGAAAAACTTGAAAAAAAATTTTTTTTGAGAAAATAATGTCACTTTTTATCTTTTTAATGGGTTTAGCTCCTCCTATTTCAGAGTTATGCTAAAAATGATCAGTTCCATATGTAGAACACAAAAAGCTCATCAAAAAATCACTCTTACCAAATTTGACATAAATTGAAAATTGAAAGAGTTATGAAGCCTAGAAATTTTCAAATCATCGTAGCTCCCTCAATTTTAGAGTTAGGCAAAACATGAATATAACTTATTTTGTTGAACTTGAAAAGTTCTACAAGAAAGTTTCAAAAAAATTTATTCATCTTTCTACATATATCATCAGCTGAATTACGACGTTTTGAAACATCTACTAGGACTAGTGGATAACTTTTCCCCTTCAAATCCTGGGATTGGCAAACATTTATACTCTTATGTAGTTTGGGTAGCTGTATTTCTGATTCGAAGGTGGTGCACTGCTACCGGAACACCCTGTAATAATGATTTTTTGGCTTGAGTCAAAATTAAAGGAACCAAATTATATTTAAAGTAAGCGGGTGCATACTTTGAATATAATGATTTTTTCCTTTTTAATACTACATATTTGTTCGTTAGCCTTGAAAATCATTGGGTAGAAAGAGTATTCTCGAGTATGAATGGTGAAATGTCCCTGTCTTCAGATTTTGATAATTTTTATGAAATATTGTTAGGCACCCTTAACAACCTTTCAATGAACCCCTCTTTCCCTACAATCACGCACCACCGCTCATTGGCCAGAATAAAAAATAAATTTTATCGAGAAGGGAACTAGAAAAGCGAAATGTGCATTGGTGAAGAGTATAAGCCAAAAATGAATTTGGAATTTCTGTCCAGTACGTCCACATCAATCAGAAAACGCTTATACTTACTTCAATTCATCTACCTCTCTTAAAAAATAAAAAAATAATGTTTTCGGACAAATTTTCTCTATTCATTTTTTTGCGTTTTGGCAATCGTTTGAGGGGGAGGGGCTGCATTTCAAGGGTTCTTGAAATTTTTTCTACTCTTCAATGTTCAAACCACATCTAGAGCGTTATTTAAAAAAAACTTCAATTACATTTTATTTCAATTGAATGCCCATTTGACCAATGATAAATGAATACTTAGGATTAAAGTTGTTCAGCGTGAAAGCAAAATTCTGTATTATAAAATCACTGAGCTAGAAAAACGAATACTCCAAAACATGTTTGTAGTTGAAACCAAAAAAAAACTTGAACTTTCTTGTAAAAAATGGTTACCTGAAAAACTGAATACAAACTGTGAAAAGGTTATGCAACCTGAAAATGTTCAAATAGATTATTGAATTCTTGCTCTATTTTCAATTCCATCTGTTGGATTCCAAAACCAAACGAGTTGATAACATGCTATCTCAATGCCTATACTTAACGGTACCAAATACTTATAATTAAACCCTTCCACTCCAACTCACAATAGGTACTAAAAACCTCCCCTGGAGAAATAATTTCTCAAATACTCCCAGAGACTATAAAACTGAACGAGTGGCATGGCTCATCCTCATTGAAAATTTTTTTCTCGATTCTTATTTCAATATAGCGAACTCGGCAATACCCATAACTTCGATATGGTTTCCTTTATTGGAATCGGTCTATGGTGATTTTATGGCTAGTACATTTGGTATTATCCGTATAATACTAAGGTCAAAACGAACGAGCGAGAACGAGAGCTGAAAAAGAAGCGAGCTGTATAAGATATAATGTACTATGCCGCTCTTTTACCGACCATTAGTTCATATGCCTTGGCGCGTATAACGACTGCAGAAAAATTGAAATATAAAATTATTCTTCGAGTCGTCTTCGTCGTCAACGTAGGTACTTGCGAACGACGTCGATGTGGTGGAGCAAAGAAGCGAAGTACAGGGAACGTAGAAAATATTCCGGTCCATTACCGTATTACTACTACACTGTGCGAACTCTAAAACTCAGCCTCTAATACACAGCACAACGAAGACCGAAAAGATCGTCTCGTAACACGAACATAATCTACTATCCCTGGAGGGAGTTCAGAGACAACGCCGGGGCTAGAAAATAAGAAAATAATAGCCCGTTAATTTACACCAGTCTTCGGAACGTAGATGAGGGAAAAAAGAGTAAAAACCAGAGTCGTGTAGCTTTACAATGCTCATAGCTGGTGCTTTCTGCTCGCTGCCTTACAAGGTGGGAATTTTATTTCGATGTAATGAATTCGTTTTAACAATTTAGACCAGCGAAATTAACGGAATGGCAAACGTTATACGTATTATTTAATTCTCCTAGAATAGAAACAATTCGGTATTCGGTGCTTTGTCTACGTAAGCTAGGGATGTAAGATGATGAATATTTCGACGAAAAAGGTTTCTCGTTAATTATATAGCTTTTTGTAGGCTGACGCGATGATGGCGGCGACGATGTCGGCCACATTGGGCTCCGCTTGAAATTATGTTAAATTGTCTACGTAATGGTTGATGATCGGATTTTCGTGCTTTTAAGCGGTTTGCCTCCTTAAACGGATAAAAAATTACCTGTAATGTCACGCTTGACGGATTACAAGATAGAAGGAGGGTTTTTTTTTCGTCGGCGTTGTCGTATAGTCGACGGTCGTAAAAAACAATTCACGTGATAATTGACGCAGGGAGTGGTTACGTCGAAATGTACCACGTATACGTATGTGGTCTTCTTCTGTGTTGTCATGTTCAACGTCAATAAATATATTGTAAAACGTCGTCTAGTCGACAATGGGTAATCACGTAGGTGATTTATGGCACCTGCGGTACTGCCTAATATGAGGTTTCGGAAAATAATTAACGTCCGACCGACGGCAGGATCTGATATCAATTTTCGAACCGATTTTGAGGATTGCGTTAAACGTGAAGGGGTCTTCGAGTAGGGAAAAAACATTCACATGAGTTTGATTTACATACCTACCTACTTTTTTGAACAATTTGATCAAAGAATGAATTAGGAGAAAAATACCGCTGCCAGATAAAATTGTATACTTAACTGCAAACATTACCATAAAATTATGAAATTTCAGTCTTTGAATAACTTTCTCAGGCTCTTTATATTTACGTACTTCTTTTTACAAAATAATGGTTTGAACAATTTTACACGAAATCATTATTTTTTGCCAATCCTCCCTCCCTTCCTCGACACTATAAATCGAGGATGAGGGCGTTGGTGAAAAGGCATGAAAAATTGACATTTTGTAGTCATAGACTCCTTGAAGGGTGCTTACTTATTAATTTTTTTTAATGACCTGAAATGTGGTAAATAAACTACCGAATTTTCTGCGATCAGCCCAATCGATCCATTCCTATTCGAGTTATCTCGTGAGAAAACAGGATACCTATTAATAAAGGAGGTCTTTATTTTGAAAATTTTCAAAAAATTCCCCTTTTTTTCTAAACTTGATGTTAGGCGAAGTCCATGTCCTCCAATTTTTTTTTCAGCAGAATTGTCGCAACATAGATACTTTTACCTAACAAGATCATTTTCGATGATTTTTCATCTGCACCTCATGTTTTTATGGAGCATTAAAAAATACCATTTTTTGCATTATTTAAAAAAAACCTGTTGAAAAACCAGAAACAAATTTTTTAATTAAAAATGGTCAATACGGAACCAAAATACGCCAAAAGCAAAGCGAAAGCTCTTTGATTTCTGTATTAGATATTTTTAAATTATTGGTATCAGACTGGATGAGATAACCATTTTGAAAATAAAAACTAAAATGACATCAATATTTTGGAGCAGAGATGCGTCCTTGCAACATTCACCAATCATAACAATTTGTTCTGCATTTAAAACGCTCCACTTGACGAATTCACTCCCACTTCGTTCAGATGGGAGTAGGGATGACGCCTCACACATATCGGCGGCAGGCGGCTAGCCGTCGAACCAGAAACCGAAACCATCGATACAGGCTAAAAATAGCATTGGAATTTCCCGCCATTGTTCACCAGACAATGCACTGCTACGAGCAAGATGTAGAGGGTAGGTACAAGGTAACGCGGCAACTGCCGAAAAGTGTGAAGCAAACCGAATTACCGGCCGGGCGGGGTGAAGATAAGGGAAACCAATGCCAAATACCTTCTCCGTCGGATCCAAATAGCCGGTTCCGATTTATCCCAACGCCCAGCGAAATAAACGAGAAATCATTGCTAAAAATCTATCCACTCTACGAAAACCCCATAATAACGTACTCCACGTAGACTGACACGTGTCAAACCAGTTACAAAATCCGATTAAGCCTTATCTAACCAATAAGACTAATGGTAACTTATTAAGTGCATCACTACGATACCTCCTCTAGTTAGTAATATGCCAACATCGAACGAAGTAACGTGTTTCGCTACAGCTAAGTTGGCCGGTGTCGTGATTTTTTCTACAAAGTAGTGACTAGTTTTTTTTTCTGAAATCCGAGCAAAAACTGCCAGCATTTGCGGCATCTATCTGCAGCGATGACTCTGGTTTTTATCACGGGTTGGTCCTACGAACTGATACACTCAAATAAGGATACGTATACTGTTAAAAAGTGAAGAAAATGTACCCATATGAAAAATGGAGGTTCCTAAAAATGAAAGTAAAGGTGAAAAATCGTCAAGCACGGTTTTTTGGGTGAAAATGTGTGTGTTGAGACCATTTTAATCACAAACATTTTTCTTGATTTTTTTTTTGATGTACCTGCATGTGTTTGTACTAGTTGAAAATAACATTTTTCATATGTGCGAGTATCGTAGAAACAGCGTTTAAGATAAAAAATCACCGATAATGGTCTTGTTGAATAAAAGTACCTACATTGTAACCATTTGCTTAAAATTTTTTTGATTTTTTAAAATAGAAAAATAAAAATAAAAATTTTCAAAATACTTATGGATTGAGCTAATAATCATTTATTGAATAAAAATTGCGATCACGAAAGCATTTGGTGGTGAACAAAATCTACTGAAAATCTAGACAAAATTCTTCATCGTCATACGAAATGATTCGCCCTCTTCCTCATGTTTTCATCGTGCTGTTTGTAAATAAATGAAAACATGTTAATAAATTTGCATAACCTGTTTGCCGTAAATCAACGTTATATGTTGATAATGATTAACTTTTACAAGTGCTTGGGTGAATGGATTGCTCATCTGTGAAATTTTGGCATAACCAAACTGACTTGGGCACCGTTGAAAAAAAAAAACATTTGGCCAACTTGTTGCATATCTTTAAAATTGAAGGAACAAATACCTTTTCAAAAAAATTTTCTATCCATTAAAAACCATGCCTCGGATTTTGATCAAATTCAAGGGGGTGGTTCATCTCGAGTTGAAACCCCCTTCCCTCGATTTTTTTTAGCTTCCCAGCTCATAGGAGGACGGAGCTAGGGACCCTCAAAGTGGGGTCAGTTTTGAAAAAACAACGGTTTTTTGCCACTTTTGGGTAGTGCCACCTGCGTGGTACCTTGGGCACACTCCTAAAAAGTTGCAATTTGAGTTTTTTCACCTCACAGCCCCATTGAACTTGAAATTGGATACACTTTGGCCAACTTTCGATTTTTGTAAAAAATTGATTTTCACAGTGAAAAATGAAGAAACTTTGGTTTTTCATAAAAATCAAAAGTTGGTCACTCTGCGATGAAAAATTTTCAAATTTTTTAATCAAAATAATTTTTTCCATCAATAGGTGCTCTTTAGGGCTGGTTTCGGTACCTGGAGAAAGATTTATTGTTTTTTGAGAATCAAAAATCTCGATTTTTCTGCATTCTGGAACTTGAAAAGTGGTATTCAATTTCCCGTTTAATGGCCTAGGGAGGTGTAGTAACTCGAATCGCAGGTCTTTTGGAGTATTCCCGGAGTGCCACGCAGGTGGTACTACCCAAAAGTGGCAAAAAAGTTTTTTTTTTTCAGGAGTGATCTTACTTTGAGGGCTCCTAGCTTTGCCCACCTTTGAGCTAAAAAGCAAAGATAATTTTTGGGAGGTTTCAACTAAAAATGAACCACCTTATTGAGTTTGGTCAAAATCTGGACATTTTTTTTCGTGCTCCATCCTGACGATGATTCAACGAAATTGCACTTCATCAAGTAGTACAATGTTATGAAATATTTTTATACGGCAATCACCTTTCTTATTCTGGAAAAAAATAGATACAAATAAATAAAACCTATCTTAAACAACCCAGTGCGGCTCGAGTACTGCGCTGACGCCCTATATCGGGTTCATTAACAAGCACCTCGTTCGCAAAAACACAAAGCGAACAGATATTTTCGCAATTATTTCTCGTTCAATTTTACGTCAGAGAGGCCAAGAGGAAATATACTCCTTTCCGTATCCGATTACATTGAAATGCTCGCATTCCGGTTACCTCTTAGCGGCAGATACCTTAATTAGCCTGTGCGTCGAGCCTTTGTCAATACCTTACCTTACTCGTATAGGTGGCGCAACGAATTTTTTTACTAAACGGATACTCGTTGACTAACGATGATAAATGTTCTCGAAGGAGGAAAAAAAAGTAAAAAGGAGTACTGCGCCTTAATCATTAATAAAAAATTATCGCGGATTTCTTTTCATTTCCCTTCTTCCTTTCTTGTTTCGGGCGTTTGTTTAGTCGAATTTTTATCTAAATGGGGAAAGGTGTGAGGAGGGGGAGAGTAAGGTAGCAGATCGAGCTTCGTCGTCAGCGAGAAAGATGGCACGATTTTAAAAAATAAGGAAAACCTAACGGTAAGAAAGAAGTAATGTGTCGAGTGAGGTTTTTTTCTTTTCCTTTTTATCTGCACACGTTTCGAGTAATAGAAATTCAAAGCCATAAATTTATTTACTTAATACGAGCATCGATCTTGATTTCGGTTCCGGGAAACTGGTGTGCGTATCGACGTCGTGCTCCATAAGTGCGTACCTCGGTGAGCCAAGTATCGAAATAGGGTGCTGGATTTTTTGATGAAGCGAATGAAGTAAAATTGTCGTTGAATGTGGGATGGTGTTTGAACAATTCGATTGAAAATGGTTCTTTTGGAAGAAGTGTGTAGACTTGAGTAATTATGATAGAAATGGAAGCGACACGTTTGATGGGTGATGGATCCCCCAGAAATGTTGTAACAACTCTAAGATTACAAATATAAATTATGTACTTAGTTTCAATGCTAAATTGCAGTAATTTTCATATCTTGAATTAAATATTTTCCAAGGAAGACTTTCGGGTCGATGATAACTCGTTTTCTTTTTTTTCTTTGAGCCCATAATCAAGTTCATTGAATTAACTCTTTAAGTGAGCGATATGAGTCATTACGTTTTTTTCACAACACGTATACCTATTCGAAAAACTTTGTGCATAGTTGGAATAGATGATCCTTGGATGATGCTACGAACTGTTACATCGAGTGTCAAACTCAAACCAAAGTTTCTCTATTACCTACATATTTTGGTGCCCGTAAAGGGAAGACCATTTCATGATGTTACCACAACTTTAGAATCTTGCCAAAGGTGAACCAATTAACTAAGAGCTGTTCGTCCGCACCTTCAGATTCCTAAGAATTTTTCCAATTTGCAGGCAATAATTTTCAAAAATTTCAAACCTTCATTTAAGAATAGTCTAATAATTTGCACTTACTTTTTTGATACGACCTTATCCGTGCCCCCACAAACCTTTAAAATTTGAAAAACATTGACAAAATTGAAAAAGTTTTGTGGTGTATCCTTTGTTAATTGCCACGCCTTTTCAACATGACCTTTTTAAGCCCCCTCTCTTCACGAACCCTCAAATTTTGGAAAAAATCGACAAAATCAAATTAGCAGTTTGGCATATCTTATGCTTTTGATTGCGCTGAATTCGAATACCAACCTCTATTTAAGAGGAACATTTGTACATTGTAAGTACCAAATTCGTTGATTCGTCTGTGGACTGCTTTTCTTTGGTCATGCCTAATTTTTCCCCATCATTATTCATCGTTCTTCGCAAAATGAATACCCGTCAAGGAGCGCTCCCTTAAATCTAGAAAAAATACGGGTTGTTTTCTTACTTTTGGGTCAAAAGAAACTCGTAAAAAAAATTGAGCACAGTCGGAAGATTCAAGTGAAAAATGTGTCTAACTTGAAATGGGATGAGCCTACAGTAAAAAACTGATTTGTACTCTGGCAGTTTGAAGGATCAGCAAACTTATGTAGGTATTAAATACACAGTGGATTGCCGATCTAAACACCCAGTAGGGTTAAGACTTCCTATACGTACGCACTTAACACATTTTGTGCTCCCCCTCCCTCAGTACTCTACCAAACAAGATGAAACTTTTATGGTGTAATGAGGCAACCTTGGGGTACACAAATGTGTATTTGACTTTGTCTCTCCACCTCCCCTCTCTCCACAAATACGTAATTTAAAAAACCCTCAAATGCGTACTTATAGGACACCCCCATTCCTATAAGTACGCATTACGGTGGAACGATTTTGACTTTTTTTCGAAAATTGAAACAGCTGACTGCACAAAAGATATCATTTAGTGTCAAAATAATGTAGTAAAAATTTCAGCCCCCTTACTCAAAATTAACTTATGCCGCAAGGGGTCCAAAATTTTCAGATTGAATACATTTTCTCGTGTAATCCAAAAATTAAAAAAAGTGAAATAAACAACTTTTTAGGGTTCCAATC